>JANVCC010000270.1:8965420-9026440 GCA_025345505.1 Todiramphus chloris collaris
TCCTTCCTTCCTTCCTTCCTTCCTTCCTTCCTTCCTTCCTTCCTTCCCTCCTTCCTTCCCTTTTTCTTTCTTTCACTGAAAAGTAAAATTTCTGAAATAGGAGAGAACTGTGTTTTTTAGGAGAACCAAAACTGTGGCTGGTATCTAAGAGAAAATACTCTGACAGCTAAGGTACACAGATGTAAATCTCCACAAATGCAATGAAAACTTACAGAGCACAGATGTTTCTGTGTCCAGATTGAGATGTCCATGTGGACAGTGCTATCCTAGTGCCTACTGTAGATCGTCCAGTAAGTTTATGTGTAAATCACCGAACCAAAGTTCCCAGAAGTGCTCTATCTGCCTGAGGAAGATGGAGCTCAGAGTAAGCTGTTTAGATTACATTACTCTGCAAGTGACAGTGGCTAATGTGCAATGTGGGCAGACAGAATGCAAACAGCACTGTTAGCTCAGAGAAGTCCTTCATCAGTTTTGGGGCAAGAGCACTGCAGAAGACCAAAAGACTGTCACGCTGTCAATAGGATCTTTATGTATCCAAATGTGTATGCATACAAGAAATAAACACATGAAAAAGAAACACCATTTCCCCCCAGGAAAGGAGGTGGTGGAGGACAACTTGCTCCAAGTGCTTTCCACTTGGTTTTTCAACAAAGTGCCATTGAACCTTCAGAGCGTATCTGTTACGTGCATTCAGCTGCTGTTTAGGAGGTACTGTTTTCTCAGACTGTCATTATATAGTGTTCTACTTAGGTAAGCTGTCTAACACTATGTTGATTTTTATAGGATAGAAAGTAAGAGATGTCAGGTTTGTCCTGGGGAACAACAGTGGAAGAAGACCAACAGAGGCTCAGAATTTCCTTGGAAGAAGCCAGAACTACCTCACTAAAGATAAACCAAACAGAAAGTGCCTTTTAATGGATATAACTACTTGACAACAAACGTATTGAACATCTCAAGTAGAAGGTGAACCTATAATTAAAAGTGATCCCTGCAATAATTTTAAGACTCACTGAGTCATGATCCAGGATCGTGGGAAAAACAAGCACCTAGAAAGAGCAGATCTGTTTGGGGTGGGAGAGGCACTATGTAGCTTTTCTAGATATATTATTCTCTTTGCTTTGATGATACCAATGAAGCTGAACAGTATCTAACATTTTTCCCTACTGTTATATGTATATACTGCATCAGAATAGGTTTGATGTCTTAATTTGATAACCAACAGCTATCATAGTTAAGCATACTCTGCAGTGTAACTTGTTTCTTGAAATATATTAATTTAGAGTTGTTGCTGTTTGTCCCTGTGGGTTTTTTCCATCCCACAGAAAACTTCTGGCTCAGTACCGTTCTGTTTCATTAGAAGGTATATCATCAAGAGGCAGAGAACTGTTATGGATAACTAAAACAAATACACTAGGAGCCTGTTTAGTTACTAGGCAGCAACGTGCATCTGGTGGTCTACAAAGCAAAGTATGTAGTGGTGAAGGAAACGAGGTGAAAATTATGCAAAATCTAAGGCTTTTCTAGGAAGTCTTTCATATTTGGAATTCCTAACATCAAAGTATCCATTGAGCAGGCTCAATAATCCTCCTTACCAGTCCATTGGCTGCATCACGGAGTGAGGTGTGATGAAACAGTGTCTCTCTCTCATCTTTATTTCTGCCATCGCACTTTGGTTAGCTACACACTGCATCACTTCTGTGAATATGATGCCTTTTTATTCTCCGAGGGCCAAAGTGTTAGCTTTTCTTAGTCTTTAGCTTTTCATAAGCTGTTCCATCTGTTTCAACACTTTGCCAAACCAACATAGCTGTTGACTTGGTAGGAGGAACCACTCATCTGCAATGAATGCTCCACAGTAGTACTGCCATTTTGCAGGGCTTGTGTGGATATGTGTATGAATCTAACCCTTTTCCTGCTACTCACTGTAAAAAACAAGCAAACATTTAGTCCTTCCCAGACTAGCTGTGAATGTGGTTTAACATATATGGGTTGATTTTTTTTTTCCCCCGTCCTTATTTTTCTTTCAGATGCAATTAAGGGAAAGGTATATGACACAGGCAAGATTTCTCAGCCAAAAACATCTGGCTCTCCATCAAAAAGATCTATCAGTTATTGCAGTGAAATTGCATGAATGTAAAAACACATTTTGCATTTTTAATTAGAGTTCTATAATATCAGTATATAACTTCATTTCTTTTGAACACTTGACTGAACTCAAAATACTGCTCAGATGTTCTTATATCCTGATGGAGGCTTTGATGCTGAGAGAGGTTGTGGGATCTCTTTGCAAGCATCCTGAACTTGACCAGACAGAGCTCTAAGCAACCTGATTCTTCAGGTTAGCTCTGGATTGAGCAGCAGATTGGACTAGATGACCTCTAGAGGGCCATTCATTTTTTTCTTCATTTTAAATAGGTGTGTTGGGTTTGTGTCTGGCAGAATTCTGGTAGTAGGGGAACGGGATATTGGTGTGGCTCCTGTAAGAAGCTACTAGAAGTTCCCCAGGCTTCAGGTGGGATCCACCTCTGTCCAAGGACAAGCCAATGTGCAATGTGTTCTTCTTCCTTCTCCCTTTTCCTTTTCCTCCTCCCTTTCCCTTTCCACTTCCCTTTTGCCTGTTGTGATATTCTAGAGTTCTGTAAAATGCTCTTGACAAAAAAACCCAACAAACTACAAACTTGGAGCAGAACACAGGAATAAGTTACTGTAACCCTATGTTTTTTCATCTTTCCTCATGGTCCTGCTGATCATGAGGCTGAGTAAACAATGGTCTTCTCCCTTTTTATGAGTTGGCTGGTAGAGATGAAGGATTTTTTAAATGCCAAGTGCTTTCTTGTTCTTTGTCCTTTGAGGGCCTCATGGTCAGGAATACTGTAATGACCATGAACTCTGTGGTTCATCCTTCTCTGCTGCAGAAGACCCTGTCACAGTGGCTATAGTGGTATTAAACAATTCACAGAAATGGAGGCCTTTGAGCATGTGCTTATTGCAGTGTCTGACCAATCAGCTCACGTCCAGTCCATCGATCTGCCCCGTAAGGACTGTCACCAGCTCACTTGTTGCCTGTTCACCTTAAGTATCACTTCATCGTGGACCACGCGTGACACTGTTGCACAGAAGCAATAGTGCAACCACTGGTGTACCAGCACCACTTCTTGCCAGAGAAAACAGCAGAAGGGTAGGAAGATAAGCCCTAGTGATGGTTCTACCATGGTATCACCAGTGCAATTGTGCCATTTGAACTCTGTCCCACCTAGGGTACAGAGGAAGGTTTGCAAGGCTTCGTGGTACAGAACTGAGCCCCATGGTATCGTGGTCATTGTGTGATTTGGGGATTGAAAAGCTTAGAGATGTCACTATGCAAATCTTCCTCTGTTTTTGCAGCTTGTATTGCAGACACGCCAGAAGTTATTCTGTCACTGATGATGATGATGATGAAATCTTTCTGGGTTCTGGGATTCCCTGAAGCATCATATTTTTACTGGCCTATTTGCATTTACACCCTTACACTTTGCCCATTTCCCCAAACTGAGAACCAGATATTATCTGTATTTTCAATGTAATATTAATTATTGACATAAAAATTAATAATTTATGTGATAACTAATATCATGACTACCAATACGAAAATCCAGTGAGCACATTATGGGGCTCATAATGGTTCTGGGGCAGCATAGCTCACACTTAGATGCATGATGCTTTGTCCAGAGAAAACCATGTTGCCTTTTTAATAGAAATAATTTGGTTTTAGCCTTGCTGCTTTGTGCTTGTTACTTTAATATGGCAAACAGAAGAAATTTGAGAGATGGAGTGGCGTGTGCTGCTTGAGACCCTCTTTCATGGCAGACAAAAAGAAAAGGGGTCGAAGTTTTCTTCACTTTGACAGAACACAGCTGCCTTGTAACTGCAAAACCTGAAGTATTTCAGAGATGGGTTTTGTCTGTGTTCCTGGTGTCTTTACTTTGTGCCAAGGGTCTGACGAAGGCTATTGTAATTGTAATTTATTAAACTGTAATTTGTAATTTAATTAATTAATTAAATTAATTGTAATTTATTAAACTGTAGGTTAGGAATTGCAGAGATGAACATGCAGATAGTTCAGAGAGAAATTGTTATTTCTACAGCTGTTATTATCCTGCTCTCTACATTAAAGCATTTTATGCTATGGCCATCTGTTTAAACATATAATTCTGAATATGTAGAAGGTTGACACTTTACTCTGAAGTCTGGATCATCTCAAAAGAAACCACCCTCCACTTTCTGAGCTCAGTATTGATACTGGCTTCTTTTCCCCCTTATTACTTTGAATTCCAACCAGGTGAATGCAGTTTTGCAGTACTTGAGTGTAACTCCTCTCGAGAAGAGTTAACTGCAATGCATTGTGTAGAAACAGGAATTTTCTTTTCTTAGGTGTTTCTATAACACCTCTGACCCCTAGCTATAAACCAGCACATTTATGAGGAGGGGGGCTCTACATAACCCAGAGTGAACAAGGGTGACACAGAGACCAGCAGTTGATCCACAGACACTAATGAAGGAAAACCTTGGATACCCTCCAACTTCTAATAAGTGTTGGTTGCAGCAGACGGTCTCTAGTTACTACCAAATGAAATTCACTTTTTTTTTGTACTAATTGTGGCTTAGTTCCTCCACTCTTCTATATTGTGGAAGGAATATTGTTCTTGTTCCTCCAGGCACGGGCTGACTGGTGAGAAGACGCAAGGATTTTGCAAGATTTGAAGGATATACATTTCCCAACGGGCAGTTGGTTCTATAATTGCTCATTTCAGACTTTCTTGTATTCTCTTTTGGGTACCAGCCATCACTGAAGACTGAAGTAAACAGGTGTCTTCTGAAATAGGAAGTGGGTGTCTTCTTGGTTGCTAACAGCATATCACTCATGGCATACAGAAAAAAGTTGCTGCTTGCTAAGGCTCTTCTAGGGCTTTTATTTACATCTTTTCTTTCTATTGCAGACCAAATTGGGTCTAATTACCACTGTATATATCCTTGCAGTTGAAGTTAGGCCAAGGCCAAGGCAAACCTGCTATGATTAAACATACATTTTTTTGGCTTGTGCCTTTGCCTTCCTTAAAAAGGCTTATGTTTGCCTTGCTTACAAGTCTCATTCTGCAAAAGGAAGTGGCTGCAGAAGTGAGAGTGAGCTGCAGAATCAGCTTTCTATAGATTTAGCCATTACTCCAGACAAAAGTCACCATTTGCATTGCCTGGGCAACCATGACACATGACACACTCTTAAAAATAGTAATAGCAATAATAACTTGGGTTTTTTAAAATACAAAGTGACACTTTGACATTTTCTTAACATTCCCCCACTTCTCTCACTGAATTCTGAAAGGTTACTGAGGTTTGGAATCCTGCTCTAACATCTCTCAGATCAGCTGTGCTTCCTGAGAATCAAACTCCCAGCTCTATACCAGCACTAGAGCCATCGGATCATAGAACAGTAGGGGTTGGAAGGCACCTCTGGAGATGATCCAGTCCAACCCCCTGCCAGAGCAGGATCACCCAGGGCAGGTCACACAGGAACAGATCCAGAGGGGTCTGGAAAGTCTCCAGAGAAGGAGACTCCACAGCCTCTCTGGGCAGCCTGGGCCAGGCTCTGTCACTCTCACAGTGAAGAAGTTTTTCCTTATGGTGAGGTGAAACTTATTGTGCTTCACCTTGTTACCCTTACCTCTCATCCTATCACAGGGCACAACTGAAAAGAGATTGGCCCCTTCTACTTGACACCTACCCTTCAGATATTTGTAACCGTTAATAAAATCCCAGTCAGAGGATGTAGACATGTCCAAGATGCTATCAGTCATAGCAGCCCTCCCCATGATGTGAGAACCTCATAGCATTTGATTCAGACCTTCTAGGGATGATGGCTCGAAGGTGAGGAATATAGAAAGACCTCTTGGGATTTTTGTGCTCCCTGCTTTGAAGTCAAGTTTAGTCCAGGTTCTACTGGTCCAAGTAATGGGTCTTCCCAACTCCCTGCTTAGTATCAGGGCTTCTTTGCTTCTTGTAGTGGGGGTGAAAGCAGAGCTGGGGAATCCATGAAGTCCCTGCCTCTGGGGAATTCTACAGAATTATGGGACTGGCCTGAAGCCATGAACTCTTGACATCCAGGTGAATTGAAAGAATCAGTTATATTTTTACATTTAGTATCTGATTTTACGTAACATGTGAAATCTGGCAAAAGAAGAGTGCTTGTACTTTGGCAGAAGTTCATTGACATTAACATGTTTTCTAAAAATCTTTAATCACTGGCTTTTTTTGAAACCTCTCTTCATTAGAAAATTCATTCTCACATCAATTAGGGAAAAAACACCACAGAGCTATATACCTGAAAAACAGAAGTAGCTATATGTGGTACGGCTAGAAAAGAAAACGTAGGCAAGCTGAATGTTAAAATGAGCACAAAAGCAATGGAAAACTGGGACAAGAGGGATTGAAATCTTTGCTGTTTTCTGCTAGCTTGGATCCTAAGCCAGCGTGTGGTCTGGTAAGGCCATAGTAGCAACATGAAGACTCAGCATGGCCTTGAAAACAGAAACTGGGCAGAGAAGAATAAGGGCAGATGGAATGTACTGTGTCCAATTCTGGAGCCCCTATTACAGGAAGACTGGAACGTGTCCAGAGAAGGGCCACCAGGATGATCAGAGGCTGGAGCACCTCTGCTATGGGGACAGACTGAGAGAGTTGGGGTTGTTCAGCCTGGAGAAGGGAAGGCTCCGGGGAGACCTTATTGTGGCCTTCCAGTGTCTGAAGGGGGCTACAGGAAAGCTGGGGAGGGACTTGTTAGGCTGTGGGGCAGGGATAGGACTGGAGGGGATGGATTAAAACTAGAGGTGGGTCGATTCAGGTTGGACATTAGGAAGAATTTCTTCCCCATGAGGCTGGTGAGACACTGGCACAGGTTGCCCAGAAAGGTGGGGGAAGCCCCATCCTTGGAAGTGTTTCAGCCCAGGCTGGCTGGGGCTGTGAGCAACCTGCTCTAGTGGGAGGTGTCCCTGCCCATGGCAGGGGGGTTGGAACTGGACAATCTTTACAACCAGTAATGTCTCGTCATATAAATCAGGATTGTTTTACGGATCATCTATGCAACCACACTAGCCAACAAGCATGAGCAACCCCCAGGAAGGACGAAGAGTTTGACTTAAATGTTGACATATTGATGTGTAGTTCTAGTTCTAACTCTTTTCAGAGACAAGCTAGGGTTAAAGATAACTTGCTTTTGTCCTGTATTTTTAATTATGTAAGGGCCTATGTTACAGATGCGTGGAGACAATTTAATAGGGAGCGAGACTGGTAAACATGGCTGTTGAATTTCCATTTGGATCTGGAGAACCATGCTGGAAGGAAATTCAAGGTCAGCCCAAAAGCATGCTGAGTGCTGAGTGGGATGTGGTGAAAGTATACCAACATTTGTGTGCATAAGGACAAATCCGGGTGGCCAAAATTGTGTCTGGGCACATTTCTAGTGTATTCTACTTGCACACTCAGAGTAATTTTCAATGCATCATCCTATCGAAATGATGTATCCACTTGGCCCTTTTAGAGGCAGAATTTGCCAATCTTCACCTTTTATAATCCATTTTTGTTTGTGGAAGGCCATAATACTGCAGATATAGAGATCTAGCACTGTAAGTATTGGGTCCATATGGATTTCCTGGTGTGGTGAACACAAATTTACGAGCACACTAATTTTTTTAAGTGGCTAGGATCCTTAGAAGAACTGTTGATATCAAAAGGACTTTTATAGAAGCTTTAGAGCTTTTTTAGAGCTTTTTCGATCTCAGAATTAAATTTTCAACTACCTACATGGAGAATTTGTGAATTTGGTGTAAATTTTTTTCAGAACTCCTGATAAATGTTTGACCCTTGAGGAACAAAGGAAAAAATATTGCCTTAAATGACAAACTTTATAAATATCAAAGGGGAATTTGATTTGACTAATGTCAAGTTTTGCTGTTTCTATTGTCTGCAATGGAAATCTATCTCATTGAATTTGCCAAGTAACTGATTCCTTGTTTTTGGGTAATAATAACCATAAAGATAACCAGAAGTCTGTGAGATGTCTCTCACTGTCTCTTTTAGCTGACTTTGGTGCCAGGGAAGGTTATGGAGTTATCCTGAGTGCTATCACATGGCACATAGAAGACAGACAGGTGACAAGCACAGTCAGCAAGGGTTCATGAAAGGCAGGTCCTGCATTATGAACCTGATCTCCTAGGACAAAGTGACCCGCTTAGTGGATGGAGGAGAGGCTGTGAATGTTGTTTACCTGGGCTTTAGTAAAGCTTTTGACACTGTTTCCCACAGCATTCTCCTGGAGAAACTGTCTGCTCATGCCTTGGATAGGTGGCTTTTATCACTGGATAAAAAATTGGCTGGATGTCCAGCCCCAGAGAGTGGTGGTGAATGGAGGTAAATCCAGTTGGCACCCGCTCATGAGTGGTATTCCCTAGGGCCCAGTGCTGGGGCCTGTTCTCTTGAATATCCCTGTCAGTGTTCTGGATGAGGGTATTGAGGGCTTCCTCAGTAAGTTTACAGATGACACAAATGTAGGTGGGTGTGTTCATCTGCTTTAAGGTCTCTACAGAGGGACCCAGACAGACTGGATCAACGGGCCAAGGACAATGGTATGAGGTTCAACAAGGTCAAGTGCTGTGTCCTGCACTTGGGTCACAACAATCCCCGGGAATGCTCCAGGCTTGGGTAGGATTGGCTGGAAAGATGCTCAGAAAAGGACCTAGGGGTGTTCATTGGCAGCTGTCTATATATGAGCCAGAATATGCCCAGGTGGCCAAGGCCAACAGAATCCTGGCCTCTATCAGAAACAGCCAGCGGGACCAGGGAAATGATTATCCCCCTGTACTCAGAACTGCTGAGGCCACATCTTGAGTACTGTGTTTAGTTTTGGGCCCCTCAATTAAAGAAGGACATTGAGGTGCTGGAGAAGCATGTCCAGAGACGGGCAGTGGAGATGGTCAAGTGTCTAGAGAACAAGTCCTGTGAGAAGTGGCTCAGGGAAGTGGGTTTGTTTAGCCTGGAGAAAAGGAGGCTCAGGGGAGACCTTCTTGCTCCTGACAAGTCCCTGAACGGTAGCTGTAATGAGGTGGGGTTCAGGCTCTTCTCCCTTGGAACAAGCCATAGGACAAAATGAAACAGCTTCAAGTTGTGCCAGGGGAGGTTTAGACTGGATATTCAAAAAATTTCTTCAGAGAAAGGGCTGCCCAGGGAAGCGGTGGAGTTACCATCCCTGGAGGGATTTAATGTGGTGTTGAGGGACATGGTTTAGTGGTGGTCTTGGCAGTGCTGGCTCTGTGGTTGCCCTTGATGATCTTAAAGGTTTCTTCTGACCAAAATGATTCTATGATTCAGTTCACTGGCAATAGAAGACAATTTGTTATAAGATACATGTCTGGAGAGTATATTAAATAAGCACAGACTTCTGACTGCTCTCAGTTCTAAATATGGTTTGCAAAATCTATGCCTAACAATTTTAGAGTTATTAAATGTGATTCTAAAATAGTTTTGCTCCTCGTGGCCTCTCATAACCCTTAGCATGCTGAGGATATATGGAGTGGAGCTGCACAAGAAAATTGTTAAAACACAGCAATGGCTGATTTTTTTAAAGATCTGCACCTAGAAAAACATCTTCCACAAATTGTGAATGCAGACTGCTGTGATTCGAACAGTAACTCCATTGATCAATGTATGGAATGAAAGAAATTCCTATGGAATGTAGGAAACTGTACAAAGGGAAAGGTAGCCACTGGAGCAGTTCATAAAAAGAAAACAGCTAAGCAGTGCTTGCTTTGAAAAAAACCCTTTTAATTTGTATTCATGTTTTAGATACGATGCTGACAGATTCATTTAGCATTTAGATGACACATTTAGCAGATGATACTTCACTGAGCCTCACTTTGAGAGTTAGAACACATTTTGTCATTCGATTCAGAAGCTGAGCACTGAATTCCCATTCATTTTACATTTAAAATGAAGACTTAGGTAGGAATTTTAAGACTTCTTATCAGGAGCATGACTATCACAAATGTGTATGATGAAATACAAAGACATGAAGAAAATATTGGAGAAGGAACATGTTTAGGCGTACAACTAACCTGCTTCATCTCTCAGCTTGGGATCCCCTTGGAAATTGAATAGAAAAAAATGTGAGAGGTATTCAAATGTAGTTTCTCAGTTTCTAAAAGTTGAAACTACCTGTGTTCTGTGAAGTGTTTTTTTCTTTTCTGTAGTGGCGGATGTTTAGTTCACTGAAAAGAGTGACCTCTGGAAATATTCCTAGTACATCAATATACAACTGATGGAGTAAGGTGTGACATTTATAAATCTGCTGTGGACTTGATTAGATTCAGTTTTCAACAGAAAACAAATTGAAATAAAAGACTGAAAATCTGTCAGCCAAGTAGAATAATTTCAACAGCCAGGACCTAACCCTCTGATTAAGAGGATTTCTAATTCCATGTCGAAGTAGACATGTGTGAATTAAAGATAATTATGTTATCAAGCAAACAGGCTGTGAAGTAATATCAAAATATGGTTTGGAAATAACGATAAACAAACACACATATCTGGCACTATTTTTTTATTTACTATGCTCCTACACAGAAAACACTGGCATGTTTTAAAAGCCAGAGTCACAAATACTGGAACATTTTCCACCACAAAAAGCAACAAACATACATCACACAGTTTTTCATACAAGAATCATGAAGAGCAACTAATGAAAGAGGCAATTGTTGTTTATTCCTCCCAAATCACATATTCCACTTTTCTTTTTCAGGATGCTTAGAAAGCATCTTTTTATTACTGTGACTGTTTTCCATCATATGAAAAAATAAATGGCTGAACTATTTACAGACTAGGAACTCTTCACTGATACACTCTAATCAATAAATAGTCAGTCTGGGAAGTGTATGTACAAAGTAGGTAATTTTCTATGCTTCAAACTGTAACAGAGAAGCAAGACATCTGTAGATGATTTTATGTGTGTGGATTAAAGAAAGGTCACCAAACTGCCTTAAAAATTGTCAAAATCTCATCTATTCAATTGCATCATTGAATAACCATTAGCATTTGTAGGTTTAGATGGATGTAAAAACTTCTTTTGTGTTATGAGAAAGAATAATAGTGTGATCAATACCTTTGAAGTAGAGTAAGTGTGCTTTCCCAGAGCAGTCCAATTTATAGAATTACTCAGTTAAAGTACGTCTAAGAAGTCATCAAATAAAGATCTAGGACCGTAGTTTGAGATGTGTTGAATAGCAGCAAATATTTTTTTAAATAGATTTTTTTTTTTTAAATGGCTTAGAAATGCCTGCTTCAGTAAATATGAACCACAAAAATTGTGGTTCCACAATCATTACAGAGTCACAGAATCACAGAGTGTTAGGGGTTGAAAGGGACCTTGGAGATAATAGCTCATCTGTGCATTATCCAGTCATGAAGAAGTATTTCCTTGATATCAGTGAGGAAGGATGCTTCACTGACTCAGATGAAATTTCTCTGTATGCTCACATCTGATCCAGATCTGAGTACTAGAACCAGGCAGTCCAGTAATACACAAATTTCAATGTAATGGTCCAGGCTCAGTTCTACTGTGTTGGCTTTATAGAACCAGCCATGAGACAAAAACTCCCTGCAGACTATACAAAGTGAGCTAGAAAATGCTGCCTTAAAATTAGATGACAGTGATATTTTTATGCAGTTCCAGAAACCACGAAATCGAAATTTATTGTACTGTTAAACTGTCCCAGAACTGTAATACAAAGACATTTGGCATGGCTTCAAGTTTTATTTTACAATGAGATGATGTGTCTCTTAAAAGAATGACTCGTGGATCTCGACAATTTTGTTGTGTTGCTTTCATGACTTAAAAAAGGCTAATTACAAACCATAAAACAAACACAGACTATGTTTGTGAAAAAAATCAGAGTTCACAAGACATTTGCAATCCCTGTAGAAGCAACTTTCTCTGGCCTATATATAGAAGTCTCCTTTTCAGTCAAAAATGGCACAGTTGCTATGGTAAGTAATGCTACAGTCCTGTTAGCAGTCAATGACTCATCAGCAAAATAAATTCTTATTTCCAAAGGGAAGTACATTATTTTTCCAGTTGTCTGTGGAGGGCATGTGGTTTTTCTCTCACTTTTTAGCATATTATTCCTCTGCCTTATGTCTATCACCTGTTTTTCTTTGAGAAAGTAAACCACAACTGTTCCTACTTGAAGTGCTCCACAGCTCCTCGGTGCCGGTTGTATTAAGGTGCAGCAAGCGTGTTGGAGAATTAGGCTTCTATTCTTGTTCTACCCTACTGCTAAAATAAATATTTCAGGCTTGTCTTAGTGGACATAAATAAGCAATAAATGATCCAATCTTATGTCTGAAATATCTGTTGCTGCCACACAGGCAAAGCTAGATCAAGCAGCATAAGGTCCTGCTGTTAGCAAACCCTTCCCCGACAGCTTCAGAACTAGACTGAGCAGCTCTTGTTCAGAAAAAAAAATGTTACCACATACTTGCTTAATGTTAATGGGGATTCCAGAGGACTTGCATAACTTGAATTCATCTTGTGAGTTTTAGATCACGTAGTTCCAGAAAGAAAAATGTTATCATTATAAAGGTACATATGGATAAGTTAAAGAAAACAGCAATAAAAAAAAACCCCAAACCAATCAAACTACAGTTACTCAGTCCTTGTCTTTCAGACTACTTCTCCTTAGGGACATGTTTTATTGAAAATAAAATGGGACTTCCGAGTGGGAAGTCAATAAGTGACTCTCTTCACTGTGAAAAACATTTTGAAACTAAAAGGTAAGAAAAAATGGGAAAAGTAAATACTTTAGAATCTATTAATTGTTGCTTTAGAATCTATTAATTGTTGCTTTTCAATAGACATAGATAGAGTTTATTTTTAATACATAGTCATATGTGGCACATCTGGATCCATTTTCACTGTTTTTGTCTCTTAAGAATTTAACTTCCTCTCCTGCAAAATGTTGTGCTTGGACAATTTCTGTTCCCTTAGTTTTTCAAGACACTTGCCTAAGTGTTCTGCAATTGTTACACTTTTAGAATCAGTTCTGGGTGGAGGTAAAGGGTGAAAGAGCTATAAAGGTAGGCTCGACCATGTGTTGTAATTTTGTCTCTTGGTTACAAAACCACAGAAGCACAAAACGGTCTAGGTTGGAAGGGAACCTCTGAGGGTCATCTGGGCCAGCTCCTCTGCACAACGAGGGCCACCTACAGCCTGTTGCCCAGCATCATGTCCAGTTTCTGAGTATCTCCAAGGATGGAGACTCCACAAATTCTCCAAGTAACCTGTGCCAGTGCTTAGTCACCCTCGCAGTGAAAAAGTGTTTTGTCATGCTCAGAGAGTTTCCTGTGTTCCAGCTCATGCCCATGGCCTCTTTTCCAGTCACTGGGTGCCACTGAAAAGAGCCTGTCTCCGTTCTCTTTACACTCTCCCTTCCAGTATTTATTGGCATGCCTTTGAGAAAGTTGCCCCTAATAGAGATAGAAATGTCAGGCGTCAAAAGGACTAAGCTCTCTTTTCTGCAGACTGATTTCCTGTGGAGAACACATCTGTGTCTGTGTGTGTATGTATGAATATATATAAAGAAGCTCTGTCTGGTTCCTTATAATTCATTCTTCCTTTTCCTGCAAGGAAGTCTTTGCCACAATACGAAGTCTTTGCCACTATGGCCAAACCAGTGGGCTAGGGAACCGTTTCCTCAAAAAGTGTTTATGGGGGCAAGGAAAAGGCACAAAAGGAAGGACAGTGGTGAAAACACCCACCCTCTTTACCTACATATATTGTATTGCCATTCAAAGACAACACTGCTTCCTACGTAGATTGTTACTAACAGACTGCTACCATGAGCTATGTTACTAAGTAGGTATTACTTTTAATTAACAGGAGTTACTATTAATCACCAAAAGTTATGAAGGAAGACAGGAGATTAAAGATAGTGGCACTACTGCTGGTATTTCTTTTGAATACTGCTTTACCTCTGAGTCTGAACGTGTGTTTTTCTGCTGGTTCCTTTTCAGATCAGCATAGATCCCTCTGCTGGAACATAGTTTTAGATATCAGAATTAGATCACTTTAAGTCACTGCAGATATTCATGTCCCAGATATGAGAGTGCAGACCAATACAGTAATATCTAAGTGACTTTAGTCATATACCAGAACTACAAAATTTCTGTCGCAGGAAGAAACATCCTGTCTGATGCAAGATAAGTATCTTGCCCTGTTGTGTCTGAAGCTCTGCAGTTGCATTATACAAGACATAATGATTTTGTGATTACTTTTGTTACTTTAAAATAACATTAAAAAAAACCCCTACATAGGACCCCACAGGGTGCACTATCTAGTTCCTTGGTGTTATTCCAAAGCAAGCGATGCCGTTGACAGACAGACTGCTGGGAACTGACCTGGCTCTCAAGGAAGTTAAACATTATGGAAAAGATCTTGGGGAGGATGTAGGGAAATTGATACTTTTGATCTCTGTGTTGTAAAGGTCAATGTTCTACTTTCAAATGCAATGATGGTGTAAAATTGTGATTTCTGTTTCTATGGAACATACGCAGCATTTAAAAGAGAGAGTGATGATTGAACAATAGGGTGATGAAAGAAGTGATGAATACAAGATTGGTTTTAGTGTCAACCATAATTTTCTCTATTTGCAGAGTCTCAGTTTCGGTGTTGGGGGTAGCTGCTATACTATATAAAATTGTACTGAAAGTAGCAGAACTACCATAATTCAACCCATCTGAAAATCACTTACACTACTCTGTCTTTCTAATTAACCTATCACACTATTGTTCTCCCATGACTTGAATGTTCTTCATTACTGCCAAATTTTGCATATAGAGCAGCATGTAAATAGATCAAAGCTCACTGAGAGCCACCAGCAGTCCTAACATTCAGCTTTCAGGGAATAAACCTCAATATGTTGAGTTTTTTGTTGGCAGGACTTCTGTGACCTGTTGGGTGCCTTTGGAAAATCAGTGAAGCTACCCACTGTAAACCTGTGATATAGGGAGCTGCATCTACTCTGTTTTCCAAGGAACCCATGTTTATCTATTGAACCATTAACTGTGAAGGAGGACTGACTGAGACAGCTTTGGATTTTTCCACTTGCTTCTCTCCTGTTAATCACATTTTCTGGTACAAGGTCTTTTCTTAAGATACACTTTTCCAAGGGATGGGTTGTGATTTGACAGTGCAGTTTCCAGTAAAGAGATTTATCAAGATAAACCACCTTAGCAAATCTTTATCCAGATGCATCAGCTTCTATGTTTCTCAAATAGGTCAAGCTGAAAATGTGACCTTAATTACAGCTACATCCTCCCTTCATAAGCTCATTGTATGCCTGCATGCATACAAATGTGCAAGGAATGTAATCTACTTAGTTATGGAATATACTTACATTTTAAATCCCTTGGCCAGAAGAACAGGTTATCTCTGTTGATTCCAGAGCAGTAATACTAATTGGTGCATACTCAGAAATGTGTACATGGGTATTACTATCCAATTACTAGGACTGTTTGTAAAACAAAACACAGAAACCAAAGTTAATATTCTTTTCAAAGACTGATGAAAGGGAGGGAGTTCACTTTACATGTTCTCAGTAGCTGTGCAGATGCAAGGAGGGAACGGGAGCGAGAAAGGTAGAAGTTCAGAACATTACTGTGGCATTTTTGTTGACAAGAATGAAAACAGCTTCAGAAGAGACTGAACACTTTGATGCTTGTTGGTCTTATGGAAGCTCATTCACAGGTCTGGCAGTAGTTTTCACAGTGTATCAACATCACTGAGTCACACAATTGTTTAGGTTGGAAAAGACCTTTCAGATCACTCTGTCCAATTGTTAACCCAGCATTGCCAACTCCACCACTAAACCGTATCCCTCGCCACCACATCTACTTTTAAATCCCTCCAGGGATGGTGACTCCACAACTTTCCTGGGCAGCCTATTCCAGTGGCTTGTGCCTTTCTGTTAAGAAAATTTTCCTAATGTCCAACCTAAATCTCCTCTGGAGAGTTGATAAATCAGTTTATTAGTGTTTCATGATATTATTTCAGTTCAAAGCATGGGGTTAAAATAAATCAAAAAAAAAAAATATATAAATCTTGTTTGTAGAGCTTGTCATAAGTATATTGGCCTTTTTGAAGCTATCTGGCAGAGTTAGCAGTGAGGCCAGTATAGTCTATACCTGAGGATTTATACTGAACTTATTGTATTGCTGGCCATGAAGAAAGTCTCCAAAACATGGGTAATGTAATGTCCGAGGCTGTGCACATCTGAAGCCAGGTGAAAGTGAAGTCACTGCACTGCTTTACTCCACCCATATGAAGGGCATTCAAAGTCTGAAATATCCATACCCAACATCTCACTAATATGTCTTAGTCCAAGTTCAAGTAGACTTGGGTTTTATTTCATTTTTCTTCTAAAGAAAAGTTCTCTACACTTCCTAATGAAGATTATTCCCCTCATAGGTGCTTTGCAAAAGATGTTTATGAAGTCATGATCAGATTTGCTTAGTTTATTGTTGCATAGGACCAGGTCTGAGGTCCACAAATGGAAATCTGTGCTTTCTAAATAGTGAAAGCAGTTACTACACTGAGCTGAAGAAAGAGACTGCTGTACTTGCATTCAAGAGAAGAGCTCTAGCCACGTATTGTAGTGATGCATTGAGTTTAACCTGGTTTCACAAGGATGTGAGGAATGTACAATTGCAGCATGTGTCTGTGCATTCATTTCTGAGTCTGAGCTAATATGCACCAACTCTGACAAAGACACAGAGGCCTGATGGCCATAAAGTTCTTACAAATGTCATGGAACAGGAGCAGAGTAAGGGTGGGAAATACTATTTGTGTCTCTACTAAGAGAGGGACTATTTAGAGAACCAGCAAATTTCAAATGCTGGAAAAGCTTTAGGGAGTTCTTACCCTTTCCTGACAACAGTATCCAATTACAAGAGAAAATTCTAGTCAGGATGAGCCTTCGGCAATTTTGCTGCTTACAGCAGCTTGGTGTATGAGAAGCTCTACATGAGCCATCATTGTGCTCATGAAGCCCCGAGGGCCAATCCTATCCTGAGCTGCACCAAGAGAAGCGTGGCCAGCAGGTCGAGGGAGGGGATTCTGCCCCTCTACTCCACTCTGGTGAGACCTCACCTGGAGCACTGCATCCAGTTCTGGAGCCCCTGTCACAGGGAGGCTATGGATGTGCTGGAACGTGTCCAGAGAAGGGCCACCAGGATGATCAGAGGCACCTCTGCTATGGGGACAGACTGAGAGAGTTGGGGTTGTTCAGCCTGGAGAAGAGAAGGCTCTGGGGAGACCTTATTGTGACCTCCCAGTATCTGAAGGGGGCTACAAGAAAGCTGGGGAGGGACTTGTTAGGCTGTGGGGCAGTGATGGGACTGGAGGGGATGGATTAAAACTAGAGATGGGTCGATTCAGGTTGGACATCAGGAAGAATTTCTTCCCCATGAGGCTGGTGAGACACTGGCACAGGTTGCCCAGAGAGGTGGTGGAAGCCCCATCCTTGGAAGTGTTTAAGCCCAGGCTGGCTGGGGCTGTGAGCAACCTGCTCTAGTGGGAGGTGTCCCTGCCCATGGCAGGGGGGTTGGAACTGGATGAGATTTAAGGTCCCTTCCAACCCTGACAGTTCTGTGATTCTATGATTCTTATTCAGGTGGCCAGTTGACTCTTCCTTACACTGGAGTAAGGATAAATGTGTCTAGCCAGCTCCTTCTCCGCACACAACAGGTTATAGTGGTTCCCCTCCCGCAGAGCTGAAAGACTCCTGTGCAGTTTTTTCCAAGTTTGGTCTAAAACATCAGGCGAACATTAGAGTAAATTGACAAAAGTCCAGCTGACTTTGTAAGCAAGTGCTTTCAATTCTGTGATTGTGATCTGTGGTTAGGGGACAATTCCTCAAAGAAATCTGTCTTGAGTTGAGACGTAGCCCTTGAACAGCACAGGAATTTCTGTCCCAGCTTTCTTAGCCGTTGAAGTCTGAATGTGAAAGCTGGTGAAGTTGGTCAGCGTTTAGAAAACTAATGTTGTTGTCACAAATAGAAAAAATACAGGTACATCAGTGGCAAAAGGAAGGCCAGGGAAGATGTGGGCCCTCTTTAGAAAGAAATAGGAGACCTGGCCATAAGAGATATGGAGAAGGCTGAGGTACTCAGTGACTTCTTTACATCAGTCTTCACCAGCAAGGGCTCCAGCCACACTGTCCAGGATGCAGAAAGCAAAGGCAGGGACTGGAAGAAGGAAGACTCACCCACTGTAGGTGAAGATCAGGACTGAGAACATGTGAAGAATCTGAAGGCATACAAGTCCATGGCACCCAATAAGATCCATCCATGGGTCTGGAGAAGGCTGGCAGATGAAACTGCCACATCACTTTCCATCATATTTGAAAAGTCCTGGCAGTCTGGTGAAGTTCCCACTGGCTGGAAAAGGGGAAACATCCCCCTCTTTTTCAAAAAGTGAAAAAAGGAAGACCCAGGAAACTACAGGGCAGACAGTGTCACCCTCAGTGCCCAGCAAAATCCTCCTGAAGGCTCTGCTATTGCACGTGGAAAATGAGGTGATTGGTGGCAACCAACGTGGCTTCACTAAGGGGAAATCATGCCTGACAAATTTGGTGGCCTTTTATGATGAAGTTACAGCATCAGTGAAGAAGGGAAGAGCAATTGATGTCATCTACGTGGACTTGTGCAAACTGTTCAACACTGGCCCACATGACATCCTGGTCCCTAAATTGGTGACAACATGGATTTGATGGATGGACCACTCGCTGAGTAAGGAATTGTCTGGATGGTTGCTCTCAAGGAGTTGACATCAACAGCTTGATGTCCAAGTGGAAACCAATAATGAGTGGTGTTCCTCAGGGATTGGTACTGGGGCCAGTGCTGTTTAACATCTCTGTTGGTAACATGGACAGCAGGACCAAGTGCACCCGCAGCAAGTTTGCAGATGACACCAAGCTGCATGGTGTGGTTGACACACCAGAAGAGACTGCCATCCAGAGGGACCTGGACAGGCTTGAGAGGTGGGCCACACCCAGCTTAGTGGAAGGTCTCATAAAGCTTTGCCCAAAGCTCTGGTGATGTCCTATAGATGTATCAGCCTCCATCACACAGAGGCTGTGCCAGACTAGAAGCTCCACAAATACATCAGCTATTTGTTTCTCTCATCTCCCACTCAAAGATTCCCCGCCGACAGCCTTTCCATCTATATTTGGGATAATGCTTCCCCTTGGGTGTTCTTGAATAGGTTTGAGGCTTCGCTCCAAAATCCAAACCACAAAAATTTGGCCTGAAGGCAAGTCTCACTAGACTACAAACTCTGTCTCTTAATGTTGTGGTGGAACAGATATCATTAAAGTGGCATGAGCAGGGAATGTGACACCTATCTTCTCACAGCAGCACTCACTGTGTGAGTGTTGGTCTGGTGCAGGATTTCCTGACAGGAGAGAGAATCCTGGGTCATTCACAGTGTCAAAGTGATAAATTACTCATGGAAAAGACAGGGAGTTTATAGTGTTTCAGTTAATTTGATTGAGCTAAGAGATATGGTGTGGTAGGTCTGAGGAGGAAAGGAGCATTTCTGGGTGAAGGTTTCTAATTTTCATAGGGAGACCTGTGACCCACAATTCCCATCTGCTCACATCCTTGCTACTCCCCTGGTCCAAAGACAGAAACTTGTAGTGAAAATAGGAACTACCAAAGACAACCAGAGCTGCAGAAGAAGCTGATTAAGTGTTCTCTATCCTTGCTTCCCATAAAATCTCTTAATATGGGATGAGAATTCATATCCAGGTCAGTGTGCCAGACTATGTCAGCGTCTTTAAATAGGTGTCTGTTTTTCCACATTTGGGCAGAGTCTCTCTGCTGGCATGTACAACTGTTAAATCTAGGAAGGTGTCAGATAGCTCTTCCAGTACTTTAAAAAAGAAATGTCTTCATCTTAGAAATACATACTTTGGCAATGAGGGTGTTGGTCACAGCCTTGAAATAATTTTCTCCCTTAAAATTCAAAATTAAAAAATGAGTCAGGGAAAGTGAAAACAAGAACAGCAATGTAATACTTTTTTTTCCTCCATGAAAATACACAGCAAGGCTTAGTTGAATGTATTTTGTCTGATTTCCAAAGTAATTGTGGAAGAAAAAAGGGCAGGGTGAAAATTCACATACATTTTGTTATGACCGTAATGGAAATTGAAACATATACGGGCTCAGATGCTGCGAAAGAGCCCGCGGAACACCCCCTGACACTGGTGATTCATAAGCAACCTCCTCCTTTCCTAAACCCATGCTCCAGTCTGATTTATGAAGTGCTGTGTTGCTGCCTAGTGGTGAAACGCAAAAGCTCCTGCTCTCCTGCCATCAATAAAGGTTACTTGTCCCCCTAAGCTGGCAACGATCTTGCCCAGATCATATTTTATACATTTATACCACCACACAAACTTCATTCCATAAAGCCAGCATCCGTCCTGGCCCCAGAGGAGTACTGCTGAACAGCTAGGATATTCAGCGTGGGCTCTGCAGTTCTCACACAGATTGACTTTGTCCAGATATCTTCGCGTGGATTTCCTAGCATCCTACTCTTTCCCTCTTACACACACACCTCCTCTACCTGGAGAAGGCTGGATGCACTAGCATCTTGGCATCATTCTGCGTGCAAGAACTGCATAGAAAACCATTTCAGCTCTGACTTTGTCACAGGAAAGTAGTTGGGATACGGTTCTGTATTTCTAAAGAAATAGGAAAGTTGATCAAATTTACACTTTTGTATAAGGTTTTGTTCTACTGATCAAATTTATACTTTTGTATAAGATTTTGTTCTACTGATCAAATTTATACTTTTGTATAAGGTTTTGTTCTACCACCTCGTGCTGAATCCCCTTTCAGATGAGTTCCTGCTTATCCCAAGCCCTGTCCCTTCTGAGCCTCCAACCACCCTTCAGCAATTCAAGTTCTGCTGCATTGGTCTCAATTTCCCCCAGCACTCTGTTCTTTTCCACCCAGCCTACTTCCATTTTCTTCCTGGCACAGAAGCCAGCATAGCACCCTACACCTTTGTGCCTCTCTTCCAGCTGATCCTGCTTCTCTCCTTCCCTCCTGCTGTTCCTGTTGCTTGTCCAAGTACCTTGGCCAGGATGATGGCTGAATGTATGGCCTTGAGAATGTCCTTTAACTTTGTAGCCCAGTCATGCAGCCTGTAGCTTGAAAATAGAGAAAAAAAAAAATTCAGAGGTGGATCAGGTGTTTCAGAGGAAAAATGGCACTACTGATACATCTCTTGTTCATGGAGAACTTGGTGTCATTTTCTACAGATAATCTGATCAGATCTAATAATTTGTTTCAACACCCAGCAAAGAAGGCTCCTTATTGGGATCTATTGAGTGTCAGCACTGGACACAAATAGGAATTGCATTACACTGCAATGAGAGAGGCTGGTTTCATCTTGTGCTGCTGTGATGGTAAATGCTGCTTAGTACCAGAGGAACCACAGGTCAGACATTTGGAGGGGGTGTTTTTATGCTTGCTTTCAGGAGAAGATCTTGGTAGTCCTTTCACAAAGCTGTGCCCTGCTTTAGGATTCTGTTTCACTATTCTGCTATCTTATGATCCACAGATTTCTAAAGAGAACAAATATTACTAAAATAATGCAGGACCAAAGCTCACATCCATTGAAACTGATGAAGACATTCCTGCTCCAGAATCAGTCACAGGTCCCTGAGGAAAAGCTGACTTTTTCAAAAGGGCATCGTTTAAAGAAATCACTGTAAATTACAGACTCAGGATCAGTTCTGACTCCTTCCTGATCTTACAAACTAACAAAATGTTTTGCTGTGCTGACAGAACACATTTGAGGCAGTACTAGGGAGATGGATGCAGTAACATACAATCCATGTTTTAAGAGAGCCATTTATTTCTGAGAACCATTTATTTCCGAGAACCATTTATTTCCCTGTGATAAATGATACATCCTGCCAGAACAGGATTAAAGTCACCTTTTTGAAATTTAAATTCAAAATATTATTTATCAAATACATTAACAATTATTAACTGTGAGAAAATACACAGAACCTTATCCTGGAAATACACTTTTCCCACTATAATCTTAATAAATGTGAATAATGATCTGGTGCTGTGCCTATAATGTGTATCAGATGGTGAAAATCTAATTAATTAACTCATTATTAATCCTAGTCGTGGAACAGGATATAGTTGGTTTTGGGGCAGCCTCCTGCACATTCCTGCACTTTCATCTGCCATGTAAGGACAGCTGTTCTCATGGATGTAAACAATTACCTAACAGAAAAATCATCAGCAGATGGTACATGTGAATGCTTTGCATTGTTTCTGCTGCGTAAAGGGCCGAGCGAGCTTGCTGCACACTGCAGATGACATCTGGTTTGCTGCTGTTTGTCAAGGTCAGGACTGTGCAGGCACAGGGGAGGCAGGTGATCTTGCTGCCTAGGATCTCCCTCAGCCATGCTTAGGAATGGAAAGGTGGTGTGTGATTTTATCATAGAATCATAGAATTGTCAGGGAAGGGACCTTAAAGCTCATCCAGTTCCAACCCCCCTGCCATGGGCAGGGACACCTCCCACTAGAGCAGGTTGCTCACAGCCCCAGCCAGCCTGGGCTGAAACACTTCCAAGGATGGGGCTTCCCCCACCTCTCTGGGCAACCTGTGCCAGTGTCTCACCAGCCTCATGGGGAAGAAATTCTTCCTTATGTCCAACCTGAATCAACCCATCTCTAGTTTTAATCCATTCCCTCCAGCCCCATCCCTGCCCCACAGCCTAACAAGTCCCTCCCCAGCTTTCTTGTAGCCCCTTCAGATACTGGAAGGCCACCATAAGGTCTGCCTGGAGCCTTCTCTATTCAATATCTCTGCACAATTATTATGCATGGGATAGGCTGTCAACAGCAGCCTGCACTTCACAGCCATTCTTTAGACACCGAAGGAAGAAAAAGAGTGCTTGCTAATTCAAAGTGAGATTGGTGTAAGTAGAAATCTTCCCCATGTCTAGACATACCCTGATGCTACAGTGCAACGGGTGTTCTTGTGTGTTGACAAGCAGTTCTGCTTTGTTCTGGGAGAAGGTTGTGTGGCACATTTGCTATTTGATCTAGCCATTTGGCCAAGCATCATGTGAACACACCGTTACACGCAGAGACGACCCATGATGCAGGGTCAACAACTGTCCAGCATTTAACATCTATATTTGAGATACATCCTGCTGGGGCTCAAAGAAACAGATGTGTTTTAAACACCGATTTTTGCCATTAAAGGGGTAAAAGTTCATTGAGTAAAAGTGCACATTTTTATGTGCCCTGGTTTTCTATACAAAAAGCCATGTGCACAAAAAGGTATATTGAAGATCTTTTAGACAAGTACCTAATCAAACAATAAAATAGCACAATATTAGATCAGGAAAATAAATTGGGTGGCACAGAGGATAAATTTTTCTGTGGATTATCTTGAAAGCGTTGTAATGGAATAAAGTTTTCCAAACAACGTAAGATGGAAAAAAGCAAGACTATTTTGTGCAATATAGATGCGTATTTAATTAACTGCATTTAGGTACCTGAACTAGCCACATTTGGGTCCAGCAGAGGGCAGGAAAGCCTAATGACATAAAAGAGAGAGCTGGCCCAAAGTAGTGGAAAATGGTTTGCAAGAATAGTGTTGTGCCTGATTTTCTGCACTTCCTGGTTCTGTCATTAAGTACCACAGCTCCTACTGACTGCAGCCTTACTTTGGGGTGTGCAACGCCACTAAAAAGTGCTTCTAGGGTTTCTTTAGGCATCTGGAAGTAAACCCTCCAGCCTTTAATACCAATATATTCTCTCCATGTTTCCCAAGAGTGTTATCCATGGCAGCTAAAAGTGTTCAGGCTGGGTGAGCAGAGCAAACGCTGTTTCTCCCGAGAGCAGCAATGACACTAGCCTCTTCTATTTCTTGCAGTGCATCTGGATTGTGTTAAAATATTTTCCTTATTTTTCCCTTTGCAGTACTTGAGTTACTTTTTTTTTTTTCCCGTAGATGTGGAAATCCTTCTCTGGTTTATGTTGCTGCTGTATTAACTGATGAACAAATAGACTTTGGCAGCAGGGAGGAAGAAATTTTCTTACATCTCACAACTGTATCCAGTATAAAATAATATTCTATTATATTTACAGCTTTTTTTTTTAAATGCAGAGTGCAACATAATGCTCTGCTGACTTGAAAGTGCTTAAAATAGCATAGCATTTACCTATTGATTTAAGGGAACAAGGGGACATTTTTATTCTAACATAACTGCATCAGGCAGGCATAAATTTATCAGAGATAATTGAATGGGAACAAAACCTGTGGCTCTAATGCCATATTCTGCTGTTAACTGTCACTGTCAGTCCTGAGAAATCCATTAAGAGCTGGGGATGAGCTGTAAATACAGAATTTGGCCAGAAGCTCCTTTTTTTGCTTTTCTGCAGTGGGTAGGTGCAAGCTTCTACCCCAGCCTCACTGAACTTCAGACGTTTGCAGAGCCTTCTGAGTTGTTTTACTCACACGACCACCCATTAACCTAACTCTGCCACGGCCACTGATAAACCACGTCCCTAAGCACCATAACTCAGGGTGAAATGCATCAGAATTGGGGGATGATTTGGTCCTTGCCAGGTAGGCTGAGCTAGGAGCTGGCTCCACGTGGCTCCTCAGGGCTCACCCGTAGGCAGATGTGGAGCTTGTCTTCAGCTTCTGTAAGCACTTGTTCAAAACACAGCTCTGGGGATTGATCCATATCTATTGTCCCTCATGTACTAAGTGAAGAAGGTGGGCTGGCTTTAGCTCCTGTCCCCTGTAAGTGTCTGCACTGTTACACTACCATATCTGGCATTAGTTCTCCCTGTGTTGTGTTGAAAATTAAGTGACCATTTTGAAGTTAGCCTATGCTGTCTGGGGATATCACCTTCAGAAACTGTTCTGGCACAGAGATGCCATCACAAGGAAGGACCCTGGCAGTGGGAGACCTGGTGGATGACAGGCTGTGTAGGTACAGAGAGGTACCTCACCACTCACCTCACTCTTTCAGACATGTTATTTACACCTGCTGTTGTAGAAGGGGGGGAAAGTGAATTGTGAGACAAATTCTCTCTGTTCTCAGTGAGGTTTCGAGACTGTTTTGCCTCATCTGTGCTGTTCTACCACACGTTACCATTCTTTTCCATTTTTTCCTTTTTTTTTTTTAATCTGATTGTTTATCTGACAACCACAGGAGATGGGTGAGTGAGGCAGATAAAGAAAGGACCTGCAAAACAGTGATTCCAAATGCATCCTCTCTTTTTCCCAGGATCTGAAGATTTTCAGCAAAGAAGAATGTACAGAGAGGCTAGGATGCATTTGATCAAGGAAATTATTTAAAAATCCGACTTTCTTGGTCATGGAGATTTTTTTTTCCTGTCTGCTGAGAAAACCAGCAGTTTCTTAGTCACGAACTGGAGTTTACAAGTCATTGTAGTTTTACCTGTTGTAGCTACATTATGACATACCTGAGCACTTGGTTTGCTTCTTCATAACAGAAATACTCTCAAAATGGTGAAAATGTCCACCAGTATGAAGAATTGACTCTTTGAGATAAAATGAGAAGCTTAAAAATGCAAGGTTAGGGGAGATTGTAACGGGAGGAAAGGCTTTATATTTAAATGCAGCCCTGTAGATTCAGGCCTGAATCACTCATTTTGATTTAAAAAGGCAGTATTTGGGGTTTTTTTTGCTTGTTTTCACTTCTTAGAAGGAGAGAATTGGTAGAAGTTCTGCTCCTGGTATGCTGCTAGAGCATGCCTTTCCAAGGCTCGAGATAAAGCTGGGTGCAGCTACTTAGCTGTTATCTCACTGCTCCTTCATCGCCAGGAATGAGCTGTCTCCCTGGGCATATCTGGCAGAGATATTTAATTCTGTGTGCTTGCCAAAGCAAAACCACTCTCATTTCACAACTCAGTTTTGATTGCTGAACAGTATTTGTTATGTACACAGTGCAGCTAAGGAGATACATCTGCGAATGAGGACATAAATAAAGTCTAGCATCTGTTGTAGAAGCAGGGAACTGCAAGGGTAAATCCACTGTAAGTTGTATCCTGTATTTGTGAACAGGTACCATGCTGCTTGTAGAGAACTCTTGTCTTAGTCTGTGAGAATTAAGGATTAATTTGGGAAAACAAAGGGTTGCTCAGTCTTCACTGTGCTCTGCGAGCACATTCAGTGCTTTTCTTGCAGTTTATGGACAGCTGGAGGAAAATATCTGTTAGGCAAAGATGTACAGATGTAAGCTAGATGTGTTTAAGCACTGAGTGTACTGAGGCCTAAAGTATTAGAAGCACGTTACTGATAACACTGCATTATAATTTTTACGGCCTTTCTTAAATCATTTCAATTCAATGGGCCGTGCACTGCAATAATAAATAACATTTTTTTTTCTCACCCACTTTACAGAACGAGGCTCAAAAGGCCACCTTGACCTCATGGAGTTAATAGGAGTTCCTCTTCCTCCTTCCATCTACTTCGTCACGGGCTACGGAGGGTTTCCAGCGTACAGCTTCGGGCCAGATGCTAACATCGGCCGCTTGACAAGCGCTGTCATACCAGTGCCTTTTCACAGAGATTTCTCTATTGCAGTAACAGCGAAGCCGAACAGCGATCGTGGAGGAGTGCTCTTTGCAATAACAGATGCTTTCCAGAAAACGATTTACTTGGGGATGAGACTTTCACCGGTCGACGACAACACCCAGAGAATAATTCTGTACTACACAGAGCCTGGTTCTCAGATCTCCCGGGAGGCTGCTTCTTTTAAAGTGCCCGTGATGACTAACAAGTGGAATAGGTTTACAGTGACTGTTCAGGGAAATTATGTTGCTTTGTTCATGGACTGTGAAGAATATCAGAGGGTTCAGTTTGAAAGGTCAGCTCGAGCCTTGGTATTTGAATCTGGCTCTGGGATATTCGTTGGTAATGCAGGAGCCACGGGATTGGAAAAGTTCACAGTGAGTATTATCTGATAAATTCACGGGTCTCAGTGTTTTATTCATGTACTCTGTACCCAAGAAAGTCTCTTTACAATGGTTATATCCCAAATGAGATTACAAATGATATAGCTGGTATTTTCCATACCTGGCTAGGGCTCAGGTGGTGCAGATATATAAACTCTGGCTTAAAATGCAGATGTTCCTATAAACTCAAAAGTTTATTAATGGCCCAGATATTAAGCACAATGCTCAGTTTCAATATTAGGAATTTCAAAGCAAATATATTACATAGCTTCTCTTGGCCTTTTGAAGAATTGCAGATTTCTGAGTATGTATTTGTTTAACTTCTGAGAATAATACCTTAGTAGAAAGTCAGTATTTTAAACTAGCCAAGTATGTTGACTTCACATTCAATATGTGAAAGAGGATGATCTCACCAAAGATGGACAGTTGGAAGGTAAAGCTGTATTTCTACGATTTGTATGTTACTTGAAGCTTACCAGGTGATTTAGAAAAACAGAATGGACTAAACTCACTACTACAAGGCTCCCAAGCCTTCTTAGCTTGAGAGCAAGCATCCTTCCTGCTGCATCCTGACTGGAATGCTCACCTTCCAAATGGAAATACGAAAGCTGTCAATATGCGTAAGACTGATTTATTATCAAATAATGGAAAAAGTGGCTTTTTTTTTTTCTATCTTGTTTCTGTTGTTCCCTTTTACTTCAAAACTTGTACAGTATTCTGTGAGATTAATATCTCTTCTCCCAAATTAGACAAGCAGCAGCACAAAACTGAGAGGACCCTTTGCTTTAGAGAAAAAATATGTTCTTTCCAAAGTTCAGGTGTACTGGCAGGCTGTGAGCTCCATCTGGTAAGCAACAAGGATAACATTCTTTTATCATTTATCTGATTAGTCTAAGCACCTAGAATTACAGGAATATATTGATTAGCAGCAAGTAAGTTGTGGAAAGAGATATGTAGGAAAGCTGCCTCCTGGCACTACCTTGCTTAGACCAACGGGATGACTGGAGTATTGGGGATGCCTGATTAATAAATAAGAATTAGAAACATTTAAGAACATGAGACCACTTTGGTATCCCACCTGGAAGACACATTTGTGATGATCAGTTATTGAGATTATCACCAATAAATCTGTAAATAAGGTGACAAACATGCATTGTGGATTACACTCTAAGGCATTTCTGCTGAGACAGGCTGTTCTGTATGTCATATTGAGTATGTGTATTCCAGACAACATTGTGATTGCTTCAGTATTATTATTTATGACATGTACTCAAAGTCTTGTGCCTTTATTTCTTCATGCATCATATGACACAATTGCTTTTGAGGGGAAAAAACTAAATGGTTGATTCCTCCTCAAGGTTGTATGACAAGAACTGTTTACACTGATTGCCCCAAACAGAAACAATTCACAGCAGATTGTGCAAATGATTCTGAATGGACGTTAGTTCCTGGTTTGTCCTGCCTAACGGGAATTCCCATGTCCAAGGCTCTGGTTGCCAAATGCAAAAGGACATAACTGTAATCAGATTTTATGGAAACAAAAGGAAATTCTAGCTGAGGTGCTTGTAAAGAATAGTAGAAACCAGACAGGAACCAAATAGAGCTGAATCAGTGACGATGTCAGATTCTGCAGCCAGCTTTAACAGGGAAGGAAGGCAGCAGCCAGCACAAGACCCAGAGGGGGACCACAATACCTCATACCTACCATCCCTACCATGGCAGACTTCCCTGGTTGGAGTAACACACTAGTGCCATTGCTTGGGAAACACTAGGGCACTTCATTTTGCCTGCTTCACCATCTACAGCCATGGATTGGAGCAAGAGGAGAAAAATGTTTTCTCCGACTATGATTCTTTCATACTGGGAAAACAAAGCACCGCTTCCAAGAGACTGCTTCAGTCGTATGCCTGCTTTCATGTATAATTTTTCAATGAGCTGTTAGTTAGTCTGATGTTGTTCAACATCTTACTTGCCCATGTTAAATTTAGAGAGAAATAGGATGGTTCAGTTCACAAAGCTGTTACGTCAAATTGCCTGCAAAGTCAGGGGGCACCAACTGCGTGAGTTCCATGGTCTTTGAAGGCACAGAAATTAGAGAACTGCTAAAGACAGAAGCTCAGATTTTGTTCCTTTCTGAAATATTCTAGAAGCCACCAAAAATATTGCTTCAAAAGTACTTCCTTGCTTATAATTCCCCAATGCTTCTAGGATCCCTAGAGAGAACCGCTACAGAGAGTAAAAAGGGAACAGAACATCAGACACAGCAGACTAACACAGATGGTAACTACTCCTCATTTGGAGTTTGCATTGTTTGGTGGCATTAAGCAACAGCAAAGTATACTATTTTTCTCATCTCAGCAGCTACTCCAGTTTTCCTGACTGAGACTCAGGCTTTCTGTACCCCACAGTGAGCAGATCTGCTCTGTGTCTGAGGTAGGACTCGGCAGACAGAGCACAACCAACATCTTGTTGCGTGGTGTAAACGCTCTGGCTCCTTGAAAAGATATCACTGGACTGAGAATTATTCTCTGTCTGATACAGAATAAGCCTATCAGCTCCTTCAGGCTTTTCTCTGAAGCAGAGAAACAAAATATACAGCCAGCAAAACAGGACGAGGCAGGTCATGTGTGTTAGGTGAGACAGCTCTTGATTGGAATACTCATCTTTTTGTCCTGTGTCTGCATCATGCCTAACTCCTCGAGACCTCCTGACAAGGGAAAGTCCCCTGCATGTTTCTTAAGACACTTTGAGTCTTTGTAACCCAAGAAACAAGACAGAAAATGTTTAAAATGGAACGGCTGCTGCTCCCTCAGCATACCAGGCTGAAAAATGCCATTTGTAATTCTGAAACAAACCCACATTCGTTACCAGAAAATCCATCTTTGAAAAGTTTTAACCTGGTTTCTCCCTGACCCACTTCAGCATTTATTGCTATTTCCTTCCCACCATTTGTCTCCATTTCTAGGGGTTTTCACATGTCATTTTTGGAGCTGCAATGCTCTTCCTAAGTAGAAAAAGCAGACAGTGCTTTACAGACTCCAGGACATTGTCTACAACCAGATCCTTCTGTTGGGGCATTAACAATACCACGTAGCAATTGTGTTGTCATTGGGACATGACAGTCACTGTATTCTGAAACCTTTTTTTTTCCCCCTATATTTTGTAAAATTAAAATGTAAGAACATATTTACATTTTTAAGCTGAGTTTGTTATCATAAATTTTTATGTCTCTGAATATTTTCCAAGAAAATCAGGGTGAAGTCTGGGCTTTTTTGTTGATTTAATTCCCACCCCTGCACCCCCGCTTTACACATGCTACGTAAAATATTACTTCCTTGAACTGTCTTTGTTCTTTCGTTCAGGGCTCGATTCAACATCTGACGATCAAATCTGACCCACGGGCTACTGAAGATCATTGTGAAGATGATGATCCTTATGTGAGTATTCTTATAAAGACTTCTTTATCTACCCTCAATGTCTCAGATTTCAAAGCCATTTGCCATTAGAAATTTTTCATAAGATTAAAAGTGACATTTTTTCTTGAGATCACAGTATCATACTTTAAATTATCTGTGTGCAGGAATCTCTTTTTTTGAGTACACAGCCCTTAAAACTGTGTTTTCAACAAGTATAATTTCTTTCATCTATAACACCTTTGAGAAAATGAACTATGGCTTTTCTTTTTCTGAAGGGTCATTTTCCCAAAATAGTGAAATGAGTTAACATCCTAATGACACAGAAACTAATAAAAAATAAAATCTGCATTCAAGTAGCCAGTTCCTTGGAGGCCCTAGTTTTATTTTTCCCCTGACCTCTATGAATTTACTGTCATGATTGGGTTTTGCATAGGCTTCAGGAGACATCAGTGGCAATGACAGCATTCAAGAACATGAATTTATTTCTGAGACACAAGAAGTCCTTGGACCTTCTCGCCTTCCCGTAAGGGTAAATTTGTTTGATTTATTTGCTTTGCATTTCTGGCTTACTGCTACTTTTTAGATAGTAATGTTTGGATTTTGTCACTAGCCTCTCATATGTGGAAACTTCCAAAACCACCTGTGAGAACAATATTCCCCCACCCATAAGAATGACTTCACTGTGCTGGAGCAAAAATCTCGTATATTTGACAACAGTCAGCAATGGGTACCTTGGGAAGAGTATAATAACAGATAAGGAACATAAATATGACACTGAGAATATTCTTTTACTCTGCAACAATTTCCATCTCAGGAAATGCCTGAGCCAGGAGTATATCTGTATTCCTGCACCTAGCAGATACCATGCTATTAAAATGGGCACCTCTTGGCCACCTACAGGCAGAATGGAGAAGGGTGGGTACCAACCAGCTCTAGGCTCTTAGACATTCAGTCATAACTTTATGTTCCTTGTGGTTCCTCTCTATGTGTCAGAAGTGTATGTCACTTGTTTTGGAGCTCAAAGGCATTGTGCCAGTTTTTGTCAAGAGGTTGACCAGTTAACATCTGCTGATAGGAGGAAACTAGATGTGTAGAGGAAAAATGAAATAGAAGATGAAATAAATTAAGACCATGTAAATGAAAGAAGGCGTTTATATTGGCCATTAATAAATTTCAGTTTTTATGACAGCAATGATAGTTAATGTTTCTAAGGGTAGCATAAGCGTATGGCCAGATATTGGCAAGATATTAAGTTTTGTTTCATAATTGTGGTATAGCTCTGATTACTACACTTTGAAGAAAGTAATGTTCGTGTTCATCAATAAATTCATGCTTTAAAACATGAAATAAGCCTTTTCTCTACATTTTATGGGTTTTATGTTTTCTTTTTAGCCTGAAGATGTGTTGGCAGAGCCAGTGGAAGCCCCCCCAACTATACTGTCTTATTTGGAAGAAAATGGTTTTTCTGGAAATGACAGATCAGAAGAAATCTCCGAAGCAGCTAAACTTAAAGAACAAGGCACTGCCTCTTTTTTATTTGGTTGTTTGATTGGGTTTGGGTTGTCAGTGGTTGTATTTTTTGGGGGGGCTAGAGTAATTTATGTTCTCTAGATCCAAGTCTGTCTTTTCCCTGTGTTTGAAAACCCACTATCATATTTTGGGTGCTGCCAGGAATTAAAAATCTGATTGTTTTGGATATCCTGTATATGAGAAAGGAATTGACACATCAGACACTTGGTCTTTGAAATTTTAGTCTGTGAGACTGCAATTCATTAATAGCAGCAAAGGTAAGTGGTAGCACCTACAGCCACACAACTCTCACTTTTCACTCCATATGGGTGCTTATGTCAGTCACTGTTAAATATGCAGAGAATAGAAACCCATCTATAGTGTGGAAACTTCAGTCACAGAACTATGATTTATAAAAAAGAAACCCAAACAAGGGATGAAATGAAGATAACCTGAGGAGATGCTGCTGTGATACTCTACAACACTCCAGTAAAGTGCAAGTGTTAGGCAAAAGGAATAAAAGGAGAAAAATCCTCTTTATTCTGCTCAGGCCACTGAGATGTGGCACTTCTTGAAACCTATCTCTGCCAATAGTGCTACTGGCTCTAAAGGCATGTGGCAACTTTGAAAGGAATTTAAGACGAGTGTTAATTTTATGACGGTGGTAGTTTGAACTTGGCTGGATCCCAGGTGCCCAGCAAACCTCTCTATCTCTCCCAGACCTTCTCCTCTCGGACGAGGGGGAAGGAAATATGATGAAACTTGTGGGTTAAGATAAAGGCAGTTAAATGAAAAGGAAAGCAAGGCCACGTGTGTAAGCAAAAGAAAACAACATTTCTTCTCTCCCTCCCCTCAGCAGACACTGGCTGGCCCCTTTCCGGGGAGCAGGGCTCCAAAGGCACAGCAGTGGCTCCTCCTCTTCCTTTTTCTGGCTCTGTGTTGCTGAGCTAACATGGTACAGAACATCCCTTTGGTCAGTTTGGGTCAGCTGTCCCACTGTGTCCCCCCATCCCAGTGGGGAATGTTGGAAAAGCAGCCTGGGCTGGGATCAGCATCTTACCAGCTCTGCATCCAGCACAGCACTGGGAGGGAAAATTAACCCCAGCTCAGTCGGAGTCAATACAATGACCTTCTACTATAATGAAGCACAGCCTGTCACGTAAAACTGAATACCATCACCAAATAAACAACTATATCCTATGTATGCTCCCTGCAAAGGATGTGAATCTGCCTAGGGCATCAGTGGGGTGTTCTGACAGCCAAGTAATGAGAGCAGAGAATGATGCTCTGAGGAATCCTCCACTAGTAAGGCAATTTCTGTGCACTCCTAGAAAATGAAAAACTAGGTATCTTAATAAGGCCAAAGACAATGTTCCTATTTACATTTCATACATACTTCAGATAGCACCAGTTGTAAACATCTCTTTTTTTGTTGTTGTGTAGATGAAAAATAGGCAACCAGACAGAGCTTGAGGCAAAGAAGATGATGCAATACAGTCTTTGTCCTTAAAATAAGGACTATTCTCACTTTTCTCTTTTTTTTTCTTTCCCTTTAAAATTTCCAGAGTTATAAAGTGATGAATATTCATCTTTGCAATGTATTTTGGTCATAAACTAAATACTTTCTTTTTAACTTGCATCATCTATGCTCTGATAAATACCTATGAGCGGGTTTTGTTTTACTCTGTCTCTCATTAATAAGTGACTATTTTATTTAGATCCAGCTGTCATGGAAACTGGACAAGGCAACAGCGAGTCTACCACTGTCACACAGAAAATCATAAGAGAAGAAGATGGCTCTGGTGCTAGTGTTTTGCCAGGAGTAAGCAGAGAGGAGGTCTGTACAGTGGGTTTATCATATGCCTTGCTTTTTTGTCCCGGAGGCAGGAAAACATAAGAATTTTAGGTGCTTTTCTAAGGTGGTACCTTTATTTATTCCATCTTAGCAGGATGACAAAACAGAAGCTGCTTTTTAAGTTCTTGAATGCTTTGACATCAGACTGGAAAGCACTGACCCTATGTTGAGAGTCGGATCTATAAGCACTAAGACAGGCTTGAGATTTTTGACTAACAAACCAAACTTGTTCTTTCACTTTTGCCTTTAAGAAAGTGAGAACCAAAGAAGATAAACAATGTAAATCCTCACCATAAAAGCCCACAATTTGTATTCTCTAAAAGCAGACATCTTACAGCAACTGCCTCGCCAGGTGAAAGTCCTGCTTCCTTCTCAGATGTGTGGCACATAAATAGATTTTAAGTTACACCTTTTGAGTGTTCACCAAGTGCAAAGAACCCCTTCATTACTACAGTGCTTCGTTATCAGGTGGTCTGTACAGAACACTTAAAACACAAACTCTGGAGGAGTTTCTGGTTTTCCTTAATTGCCCAGAGACTACCCAGAAGGCTTCAGTTAAAGCAGTCTATGATGCCTCCTGACAGATGAATACATTAACACCCAGAGATGAAAAATCCATTAAAAAAGTAACCAGCAGCTTTCCTGGCATTCACAATAAAAAAAAAGATGCTTTGATTAATTAAGAATGCACAATCTTTCCACTCCAAGATGGCCTTATAAAGGATCAAAGTTGAGTCAAGCCAGTGAAATCGTTTGGGGTTCTTGTATTACTCATGTCTGTGTTAGAACAATTACACGAATAAATGATGTTTCCAGCTGTGTCCAGCTTCTCTCGAGGCTGACAGCACATTTTTCAGAAGCACTCTAGAAGAGGCAGTGTCTGGACATTTTTCACCTGTCAGAGATGCCTTCCAAAAAAACCTGGCCAGGCTGGATTGTTGTAAGCCTCCCAGCAGGAGTTCCTTTCAGGATCCCTCCTGATGGAAAAAGAGATTCTGGGAAGTGTGTGTCCCACCACCAAGTGAATAGTGAACAGAGGAAATTCTGACAAAGATGGGCTGCAATTTAATTGGCAATTTCATTTTGTTAGGACCAGGAATAATTACAAATTAGATGCAAAACACTGAGCCTAGTCACATTTTCAAAACCACTTTTTTGTCAAATCCCTTATAAAATCAGATGCTCCTTTTGGGTATGCTCTTGTGGACCTGGCTCCTAGACAAGGAAATTAAGAGAAAATGCAAGGCTGTAGCCTCTCTGTACTTTGAGGGCCACAGAGTGATAAGAAAAATGGCAGCCCTCTTAACTCCTAAATAGAGACTACTCCAGTCTACACAACTGCAGGCACTAGAAACCCCAAAGCAGGGTGGCAAAAGTCACCCTCTCTGATGAGGTACTGGGGTTTGAAAGATACTGTGCCTGTTGCATTGCAAGGTAAGGTGCAACCTGAATTCTGTGTGATTCTGCAAATTAAAATTACATATGCCCCTCATTTGGGATCTGGTGAGTAGGAGGGCTCCAGCTACTCGAATACTTGCCCTACTTGCTGACATGTTTTAAACTAAACAGCCAGCAGTACATTTTCAGTAGTTAACATTCCTGATCCACCACAGACTTTTCTAAGCAGCAAATAAAGACCTTTCCTTCCTCTTGCCTCTGCAACTCCTATGCCAAAACACCATTCTTCATGCTGTTTGAAACTGCAGTCAGTTATGACTGCTCCAGTTTGCCAGAAAATGAATGACAGAACTTTTATTCTTAAGTTTAAAGCTGCTGCTTACTGAGTCTCCTAGTGTTTCTGTGTGTATTATGGCAAATCAGAACAAACGGAGGAACATCAGATGAAGGATCATAAGCTGACATACAAGAGGCTTTAACATTTGTTGGGGGACTCCCAAATATGATTCCTCTAACATTGTCATGAGTGAACTCACATCTTTTAACAGCAGCAGTTTTAATGTCAGGATGAACTACTGTTCTGACTATATATATATATATATATTTTAGTTTGAGTCCATTTTTCTTAAATGAAAATCCAGTCTTGATTGAAGGAGTTAATATTAATAGAATGAATGGAATGGAATGGAATAGAATAGAATAGAATAGAATAGAATACAAAATAGACTCATTTGGAAGGGACCTACAACAATCATCTAGTCCAGCTTCCTGACCCACTTGAGGCTTACCACGTTAAAGTGTATTATTAAGCATGTCCAAATGCCTCCTAAACACTGAAGACTTGGGATATTGAACACCTCTCTAGGAAGCCTGTTCCTAAGGCTGCACCAATAGTCATTACAGCAGGACAATCACTTCTTTTGACTGGCTGGCGTTTGATGCACCCCAGATGTGGTTTGCCCTCTTGGCTGCCAGGGCAAACTGCTGACTCCTGTGGAGCCTGCTTCCAACCAGCACCCCTAGATCCCTTTCTGCAGGGCTGCTCTCCAGCCACTCCTCTCACAATTTAGACTTGTGCTCAGGTGCAGAGTATGACATTTCAACTTGTTAAATCTCATCCCATTAATCACAGCTCAGTGATCCAATCTAGATCCCTCTGAAAGATCTCTTGTCCCTCAAGACAGTCAACAGCACCTCTGGTATCTTCTGCAAACTTCCTAATAGTGCATTCAACTCCTTTCTCCAGATCATTGATAAATATGATAAAGCCCTAGAATTGAACCCTAAGGAACACCACTGGTGACCGGTCGCTGGCCAGATGTAGCCCCATTCACCACCTTACTCAACCCAGAAATACTACATCCACTGCATCCACTTCAGCCACTAGATAAGTGACCTTACCACGGAAGGTTATCAAATTATTTAAATAGATCTTAAAGGTCTTTTCCAACCTAGATGATTCTATGATTCTATGACTTTCTCTTTGTGACCCTATGTTGAGCATGCCTGATGATTGCTCTATTCTTTACATGCCTTTCAATAATGCTGAATATAATCTTGTCCATAAATTTTCCAGGAACTGGCTTAGACTAACAGGTCTGTAGTTCCCTGGGTCTTCCCTCTTGCCCTTTTTTGTTGATTGGAATAACTCCAGCTAGCTTCTAGTCTGCAGGGATCCCCCCAGACTCCCAAGACTTTTGATAGATAATCAAGATGGGTCTTGCCACAACATCCTCCACGTCCTTCAGCACTCTGAAAACCTGTATCAAACAATCCTGTTACCTTGCTCAGGTTCTGATCTTACCCAGGGCTTGGTTAAGTTGGTTCTCTTCTAACACTTCTCTAGATGGGAAAAAAAAAATCTCTAATGAGACCAGATGAAAAAAATCTTGTCTTTGGGAACTTTCTTAATGACAACACCCAGAAAGATTATTAAAAAATCAGCTCCTTTGCTGAAAGCTGTCGTACTGCTAACTTTCAAATGCTTGCATAGTTACTATATTACAGCTAACCTAGTTTTATTGGCTACTAATGGAACACAAAATATTTCATTGTTGCTATAAAATATAAGTATCTCCTAGTGCTTGTTTCAAAATGTGATTAAAAAAATTACTTAGCTCTTCCATCCTGTATACTGGATTATAATTTAAATATGTATTAGCTCCCAAGCTTCACCACCAAAAAGGTTTATTTTGTTCCTGGCGTATTTAAATTATTCTTTTTATTAGTTTTACTTTCTTTGGACCAAATACTCATGCTTAACAATTTTTTGCCCTTGCTTGTTGTCCATTTTTACTCTTTGCTATAAGTTTCCTCATTTCATCTTTGGTTCCTTTCCTTTTCAACCAAGCTGAATATGAAACCCTCTTTTGGTAGAGTTGTAGATCTCAGAGGAGTTGGCCAAGGCATTCTGAAACATCTCTTCTTAACTTTCACAATTTTCTCCCAGACTGAATGAGTTTGTGAAACTGGTCTTTTTCAAACATACATTATTGGTTTAGATTGTGCAGATTTGTGCAGATCTGAAATTAGACCATGGTCATTTGCATCTAGGAAACCAGCTCTCATTTTTCCAGCTGTGAGCAATTTATTTGTACTTGTATCAATGGGGGGGGAGGGGGAAGAGAAAAATGGGAAAAGTAATGCAACATACTTATATTTCACATTTTAATTACTTATTAATTATTACTAATTATTTCACAAGTTAATTTCTGATGCTTCCAGGGTCAGAAAGGTCAGGAAGGAGAGAATGCGACCAGAGGATCTCCAGGAAGACCAGAGGTAGAAGATATGCAGAAAAAAAATCAAGGACCTCCCGGACTTCCAGGGAAGCTTGGACAACATGGTCAGCCTGTGAGTATTTTTGTCTGTTGAAAGAAGGCATGGCTAGGGTAATAGGAATTCATCTCACATGCAAGAAGGCCTGAACCTCCACGGCCTCACATGCTGTCAGCAGTTATATTTCTGCAAGATGGGTCTTTAGCCCCAAAAATCAACTCGGGAGTGTCACATCTACTTTCCACATATGCCAACAGCAACACAAGGGCCTGACGAGAGACAACCATCAGAAAGCACAAGGCAAAAGACTGATGTGGCACCATGCTAGCATGCTTAGAGCAGTAATTCCACAGACTCTTCAGGAAGCATTTGCAGTGAGGCACTGCCCTCCCAGCTGCTATGTCCGAATATGTTCAGAGCTGCTGGACTTCAGAATTCACGTGCCTCCTTCAGTGGCTTCTGTGTATCCAGGTTGTTTCACACTTCATAACCTTCTGAACCATTAGCATAAGATGGAATGCAATTAAACAGAGCTGCAAAATGGTTCACGCTGTGACGTAGCATTTGTCACAGCTCTGGTTTGTTATTTTGTCACTACATGCCACATTGCCTTCATTTAACCTCAGCTGGCAACTAAACTCCACACAGCCACTTGCCTACTACTCCCCCAGACCCTGCTGGGATGGGAAGGAGAATCAGGAGAAAAAAGTGAACTCCCCTGAGTTGAGATAAGGACAGTATAACAGAATAACACAAAGAGAGAAGAAATGGCAGTAATAATGAAAATACTAATGAAATTATATACAAAACAAGTGATACAAACCCATGAGGTTCTACCAGCACCAGGGGCGATGCTTTCCCCGCTCCAGCCGCACATCTGAAACCACACACCCCTTCCCCAGACCAACCCGGCCCTTATAGAGCAGCCATGACGTCAGCATGCTATCGAACATCCCATTGGCTGGTCCGGTGGTTTATCCTGCCTGTGGCCCCTCCCAGCTGCTTGTGAACATTAACCCTGCCCTAGCGGAACCCAGGACACACATCAAGTTATAGTTAATTGGTTTTCTTTTTTGTTGGTTCTTTGTCACAATGTTTTATTTACCTTTCTAACAAAGATGTTTTATTACAGGGCATTCCTGGTAAAAACGGCTTACCGGTAAGTACTCTTTTATACATAATTTTTGTGAACTGAAGAAAAAAACACAGTATTTTTTTATCAGAGTCAGCTTCAAGCAAGAAAGTGCTCTCTCCATGTGCTCTCTTTAAAAAGCAGCTCTGATTCTGTAGTTGACTTCTTCAGGTTGTTGAGAGAAGGGGACCCAGGTTTCTAAGAGAAATTTAAGTTTTCCCTGTTGTAAAGAAGTAAGAGACGTGGCATGCTGTAAGCAGCTGTACAAGAAGTCCAGCTTGTACAACAAACCCCTGCCTCTCACACCCCGTGAGTGTCTCAGTTGCTGTTGCATATCTGTCCTCTGCTGCTTTGTTTCCTTACTCATTACCTCTTGCTGCCACTTTGTGCATCTTTCCTTTCTTTAACTCATTCCCACCCAAAGGCTGTCGCCATTCCCATGCCTGCTCCTCCTTTTGTACACATGAGCCACTGCTGTGAACTTCCCATGTTCCTGCCCCCTGCAAGGGAACCTCAAATGAAACTGGTATGTTTTAAGATATTAAAAATGTAGTCATTCGTGAGGTGCATTATCCACCTCCCGCGTGAGCGCTGCCTGCATACATTGGTATGTGAAGAGAAATGTAGCTGGGTTTGCAAATCACCCAATCACAGAATGGTGGGGGTTGGAAGGGACCTCAGGAGATCATCGAGTCCAACCCCCCTGCCAATGCACGTTCACCTAGAGCACATTGCACAGGGTCATGTCATGGTGGGTTTTGGATGTCTCCAGAGATGGAGACTCCACCACCTCTCTGGGCAGCCCATTCCAGTGTTCTGCCAATATCAAAGTAAAGAAGTTCCTCCTCATGTTTAGGTGGAACTTTCTTTGTTGAAGTTTGTGACTGTTATCTCTTGTCTTACCACAGGGCCCCATCCTCCTGATACCCACCCTTTAAGTATTTATAAACATTGAAAAGATCTCCCCTCAGTCTCCTCTTCTCCAAACTAAGATGACCTAAGTCCCTCAGTATTTCCACATAAAAGTCCCCTCACCATCTTCATAGCCCTTTCCTGTACCCTCTACAGCAGTTCCCTGTTCTTCTTGAACTGGGGAGCCCAGAACTGGACACAGTACTCCAGATGTGGCCTCACTAATGCGGAGTAGAGGGGGAGGAGAACCTCCCTCAACTTGCTGCACACATTCTTCTTAATGCACCCCAGGAAACCATTGGTCTTCTTGGCCACAAGAGCACATTGCTGGCTCATGGTCATCCTGTCATCCAACAGGAATCCCAGGACTTACAGGGCTGCTTTCCAGCAGGTCAGCCCCTCACCTATACTGGTGCAGGGGGTTATTCCTCCCTAGATGCAGGACCCTACACTTGCCCCTGTTGAATTTCATAAGGTTCCTCTCTGATGAGCTCTCCAGCCTATCCAGGTCTCACTGGATGGCAGCACAGCTCTGGTGTGTCAGCCACTCCTCCCAGTTTAGTATCATCAGCAAACTTGCTGAGGGTCCACTCTGTGCCTTCATCCAGGTCACTGATGAAGATGTTTAACAAGACCAGACCCAGCACTGACCCCTGGGGAACACCACTGGTTATAGAACACCAACTCAATGCTGCACCATCGATCACAACCCTCTGAGCTCTGGCACTCAACCAGTTCTCAGTCCAGCTCACTGTCCACTCATCTAACCCACACTTCCTAAGCTTGCCTATGAGGATGCTGTGTTGAAAGCCTTGCTGAAGTCAATGTAGCCAACATCACTGGGCATAGACTAATTTTAAAGATGGGTTATTAAAGACTAATAAAATTAGTGCAGCCCTACCTAAAGCTTCAGTGGCAGAGTCTGTAGTCACATCTATCCAAATTCCAAAAATGCCATCAGGGAAAATATAATTTATTTGCCTCCCAAAATTTCTTCAATAAATAGCACCACTTCATAATAGTGCTGACTTCAAAGCTGGTGGGGGTTCTTTCTATCCCGTGATGGAGCCTCCATAGAAGGAGCATGTGTGTGTTACATGTAGACTAGTTCAACATACATAGAAAGGTTACTTGGGACTAATTGACTGGTGAAGATCAGAATGGAAAATGGGGTGAAATGTGAGGTAGTACCACACATTCCCTGTTAGATGCAAGTCCTCAGGAAGCATCTTAATTGGTAAAAAGTGAATATATTGAGACCAAGGCAAAAAGGATTTTACTAGAAGGTGGGAATGGGGTGATGCCAATGGAATTATTTGGTGCACTCATGGCAGCAGTTTGCAGCCATGTGTTACAAATAGAGCTCACTGTGCTCTGGTGATTATCACTTCTGTATGAAATTAAAAGTAGATTTCTTCCAAGTGTCCATTTTCTCGTAGTTCGAAAGTTTCTAGGGAAGAGTCAGAATTCTAGGCTGGAATTTATCTCCTGTAAGCATACGCAGCAACTTTGGCATAAATTAAGACTTTCTTAGATACACAAATGGCTGAAAGACAGAAAATCAGAAGAGGACTTCTCAGACAGCTGTCACTATAGTTTCCAACATGCTTGTCACCAGTTCTGGGTGTTCCAGTTGGCATCCTGTCAAACCCAAATGCAGCCTGCCAAGTCTCTCTGTCTGTATCCGCCAAACAGGCTTCATTGCCACTTTGTTGTGGGCAGAGGAACATTGTGTGCACTGCAGTTGCACAGAGGTGTAAGTCCCCTATCTCCTCTCTCTGCATAAACCAGGAGTTCAAGTCTAGCAGCCTTACATCCAGCCTCTGCTGCTAAGTGCACAGCTTGTTTAACCTGCATAATAGATGATGTCTAATTAAAAAATTTACTTCCTTTTAGGGTAAAAATGGACTTCAGGGGATGCCAGGACTGAAAGGAAAAGCAGGCCTAAAAGGGGAAAAGGTATGTGTTCTGTTAATAACCAAAAATCCATTAGATATGATTTATGCTTGGACATGTGTTAGTCTGATACACTTTAAGAAAAAAAATAAAGAATCACAGTGTGGTGGTTTGATCTTGGCTGGGCACCAGGTGCCCACCAAGCCACTTCCTCCTTCCCAGCAGGATGAGGGAAGAAAACAAGATGGAAAAAAAGAAGCCACATGGGTCAAGATAAAGGCAGTTTAATGAAAGGAAAGGAAAGGTCACACACAGAAGTGAAGAAAAACAAGATTTCTTCTCTCTCTCCTTCCCATCAGCAGCTGCTGGCTGGCCCCTTTCTGGGGAGCAGGGCTCCAAAGGCACAGCGGTGGCTCTGGGGACAAGTGGATGCCCCACCTCCTCCTGCTTTTTCTGGCTCTGTATTGCTGAGCTGACATGGTACAGAACTTCCCTTTGGTCAGTTTGGGTCAGCTGTCCCACTGTGTCCCCCCATCCCAGTGGGGAATGTTGGGAAAGCAGCCTGGGCGCCGTGCGAGCCCCGCTCAGCAGCAGCCCCAGCCTGGGCTGGGATCAGCATCTTACCAGCTCTGCATCCAGCACAGCACTGGGAGGGAACATTAACTGTCTCAGGCAGACCCGGTACACACAGGAAGAATGAAAACATCCTGCTGTTCACACATGAATCTGAATAAAAGGCAGTCATGATAGAATGATAAAGATTTTTTAAGATTAAGAATAAACCTGAACAGTAGGAAAAGTTAGGCTTTCACAGAAAAGATAAGGAAGATATGATTAATATTTAATAAAGAAAAGTCATTTGTTATACATAACTGCTCTGTGAAACTCACTCTACTAAGTGATTTAACAGAGACAGTATAATCATATTAGCCTCATAAAATGAACATACTTGAAATAAGAGCTAAACCACCTAAAGTAACAACTTCTATCACTTTTGAGCTGAATTAAGCTATAATGGATTACTCATTGAATCACAGAATGGTGGGGGTTGGAAGGGACCTCTGGAGATCACCAAGTCCAACCCCCTGCCAGAGCAGGAGCACCCAGGGCAGCCCACACAGGAACAGATCCAGGGGGGTTGGAAAGTCTCCAGAGAAGGAGACTCCACAGCCTCTCTGGGCAGCCTGGGACAGGCTCTGGCACTCTCACAGTGAAGAAGTTTCTCCTCATGTTGAGGTGGAACTTCCCATGTTCCAGTTTGTGACCATTGCCCCTCATCCTATCCCAGGGCACCACTGACAAGAGCCTGGCCCCTTCTCCTTGACCTCCACTCTGCAGATCTCTGTAACCATTCATCAGATCCCCTCTCAGGCTTCTCTACTCCAGGATAAAAAGCCCCAGGGCTCCCAGCTCCTCATCAGAGAGATGTTCCAGTCCCTTCATCAAACAAGACACCTTTCTGATCCTCTTTCACACATGTGAATAATTTTTAAATGATTAGTTGCCCAGAAAATTATTTCATTCTCCCACTCAGTGTGATATCCTAGGACTTTTTACATTGATAGTGTAAGCAAGGCTTAAAGAATCATCAGTTCCTGAAAACACAATAAAAATCAAACCAGTTAAGTGCTCTAAAGAGAGTCAGCACTTTTTCAGCATAATAATATTTGACCTTGAGGAGCAGTAGCAGGATCCACCTCCCTGTTTCTGGTTCTCATTGAATATGGAAGGCTGGGAATGAGGGGGTGCTACGTATCAGTGGAGAGTGGGGAGCTGGCTGGCACTTTTTCAGTGTAGTCCTCGTTCAGTGGAGGGATACAGCCTGAGATGCTCCTTGGGAATGGATAAAATTAGGCTTTCTAGACATGACTGTGATCCAAACGTGAGAGATGGTTTGTTGTTGTTCTTTTTTTCCTTGTAGCACATACAAAGTGGAAGAAAATGCATTAAAACAAGCACAAAACACTGACAGGAGCTAATGTAGTAATGATAACAGAAAAAGCAAAGGATATGTTAAAATGAATGAAGAGTACCTGTAAATGAGCATGCAGGCAGACAGTGAAAATAGCCCCAAATTAATTAAACACATTGTCTATGAATATGACTGAAATCACTATAGGAACCATTTGACAAAGCCATGGGGAACAAAGACATGAAAGAATACATTTATCTAATGAATTCTCAAGCATAAGGAGTGAGTGACCAAGAAGCAGGCAAAATTCAGTGTTTCCTGATATGTGACAATATATGAATTTAGAGAACGTAACTGAAATGTTCATAAGCCCAGATAGCAAATTGGCAGGTTAGAGGGTAAAGCATAGATGAGTAAAGGCTGAGTAACAGCATCAGTTATGTCCCTGGGACTTCTACTCCTTTCAAAAAGCTCAGTCTAACCACTCTGGTGTCTCCCCTCCTGGTGCAGAGTGGGAAGAAGGTCACACCTTGCAGATCTGCAGTGCTACATAAAAGCATTGGTAGGGGGGAAGGCTGAGCTGTCCCCTCCCAATGGTGAAAGAAGCTCTGGGATAGGATCAGTTGCATTGCCTTCTTCCCCTCTAGATGTACATCTTTCTTGGAACCAGGATCACCATGTAGGAAGGATATCTAAAATGCACATTGAGGACCTCCTCAGAACAGTAAACTGCAGTTACTGAGTGCTACATTTAGCCCATAGGCAGAGATAATCTAAAGCAGTTGATTGAAGTGGTAATAGATATAAAGAAAGAACAAAGCTACTATTAACACCAATACCCATATAGACAACGTTCCAGTCAGCCCAGTGAATGTGGGGCAGTCAGGATAAATGGGAGAACAGTCCTCAGGGGAAGAATAAGAAGTAAACAATCAGTGGCCACCCTTGGGGAGGGAGGAGGAACCCCATCCTTGGTAAACTTCTTCCTTTATAATGAGTGTAATATCTATGGGATGGGATACACCTCTCAGCTGCCCTGGCTTTTGTCCCACCCAGCTTAAGCTCCTGGCTGACTCAAAACAGCTGATGGTCTGCATACCATGGCTATCCCAGTGAAACCAGGACAAATGCTAAAGGCAAGAAAGGTGAGACAGCTAAGGAGGGAGAGGAGGACACTATTCTCTTCCTCGTGTTCCCTCTGTCATATGTATCAGGTAAAAAGCAAAGTGGGATCAACCCCTTTTAGAGGCAATGTGTCCTCAAAAAACGCAGTCAAATGAGTGCAACTCATTTGATGAAAACAACATGCATATTAAGCAATCATTAGGGCTTGGTCTGCTAGTTATTTGTGATCTTATTGGCTGCATTTTAGGAGATGCAGAGGCACATTCTTCTCCCAAAGAAGTTTAAAACAAAAAGGGCAAATCCTACTTAGTGAATTTGCCAGAAAAAAATGCACATAGATAGTCAAGAATGAGAAGTACATTAAAAAAAAGACTTCCAACTTCAGATTTAAAAAGTTGGGGCAGAACCTCAACTCTTGATTTGAGTGAAAAATGACGGAATCAAGCAGTAAATTTAATAAGTCATAAATACTTTCAGCAGAAGCATTTCAAACTAATCTCAGCAAAATATGAGAGATGATGCAAGAAAGCCAATGAAGAGGAGATGGTAGTAATTATGAGAGAAAATGACACAGTTCTGAACAGGGCCTTTCATTTTTTTGAGCAGTAGGTCAACACGTAGAAGAATAATCAGGACATGGTGGCATTCAAAAAAGCATTACAGATGGTAGCAATAAAATGAATAAATTTACTTATTGAGTACCATGGTGTGACCACACTTTCTATTTAGTTATTGGAAGCTGGGGTATATATTGTACCCTAAAGGATCCACAGTAAAATATCATTCTGACAAGAAGTACATACTAACACTGTTAATGCTGTTTGTGCATTTGCTAATTCGTTGCAGAAGTTAGAAAGGGAAAAGTCCTTTCTTCCTTTGCTAATGCAAAGATCATGTTTCTTGGATGCTTGTCTTGGAAATGAACAAAGTTCAGCTCTGTGCATAGTATCCAAGCAGACACTTTTGTTGTTTCTTGTGACTACCAATCCACAAAGACTGCAGCTAGTGCTGAAAAAACCTGTTCTGTGTTTATATGATTAAGTCCTTGCTGATTTATCTTCATTCCTGTTTTAGGGTGATCCTGGTGAGGGATTTCCAGGACCTCCTGGACCACCAGGACCCACAGGACCATCTGCTCCTTCCAGAGGATTAGTGAGTATTTGGGGTTCTCTGTCAATAAGCTTCATTTGCCATAGAGGAATTTGGAACTAAATAGGAAGTTTTCTCTGAGAAACGAGCGTGACTGCCACAGAGATAAACATGTTTTCTAAAGCACTTGTGCAGAAGTGCAAATAAATATCTGGCTAAATGTGTGAGTACTGTAATCTACATAAGCACCCACTACTGACATTGTAAAAAGCCACTTGATACATGTGCTCCCCTGTTAAAAAAGTTAATATATGGGAGAGCAAGAGACAAAAAATACCTCAAAAGGGTATTATAAACCCAAATAGTTCATTTCTTCCTGTTGCTGAACATAGAAATGGTCTGACAGTCACTTACATTTGCTGTCACTGAATACTACAACACATACCAGCGTGATGACAGTGTTCAGAGTGTGAATGCTTGGTACTCAGGCAAAGTCAAAGAGCATGTTTCAGATTCATCTCTCTTCTGTACTTGGACCTTTCCCAGTGTCTCCACGAGGATACGTGTGAACACAGCTGAAGAAGGAATACGGACTGAATTTTCAATTCATAATGTGGAAGCTGGTTTTACATGTAGACACAACCCAACACCAGTGAAAGTCCTGTGGTGGACTTTGAAACAAAACTATCTGTCACACTGAGTATCATGACTATATAACAAGACACTTTGCAGCATCTTCTGGTGACCAGAATGGATTATATGCTCCCTGGTCTAGGCTCTGCTAAAGTACACTGATATGTTTCTTTAGAATAAAAATAGAGTAATGGTGTTACGAAGGGCTGCACTGTTTGCCTCCACAGACACTGACTTTAAGAGACCAGCAAGGCAGCTCCAGATCACTAGAACAAGTCCAACAGCTTTTCTCACCCAAAGGCACCTTCTCTAGATGTAGCAGGAAACATCACATCCTGCATCACCTTTATTTTCTCCTTGTCTGTGATCACAAGTTTCAAGACCTTTTATTCTGAAGTGAAATAGTGAAGTCTTAGTGCATCCAGAGAATGCATCCCTGACTCCTGGGCTTTTGAGCTTTAGTTTTGGTTCTGTTATAACTTCAGGCACTAGTTCTCTGTGCATGTCGGGCTGTGGTTTACAAAGTATACACAGCTATGAAACTCATCAAAGGACTTGCAATGGGAATCTGTAGTTTAATTTACTTTTTTATGACTTTATATTATTTCATTTTAAATGCGTTGGAACTCACACACGTAGCAAAGTCATATGTCAACTGCCAAGCTTGTTTGTTGCACTTCTTGGTTTATTCCTGTTAATTTTTAAATATTATTTCTGTAAAACTTTTATAGCAAGTTCTATAATTAAAAAAAAAAAATGGACTGCACTTCGCTTCACTATATACACTATGCAGACCATTCATGATGAATTTTCCATGAAAAATATTTTATGTTCTTTAGAGGCTTAGAAAAATATATTTGACAATATGTATGCTGACTTCGTGTTGCACTATAGGTTCCATAGCATGGGAAGTTGGTTTGGAGCTTGAATCAGTGAAATTGTCTTCTAGATGAGCACAACTAGATTGTGACACTGAAAACAGTGACTAGCTGTGAGGTACACACTTCAGGATGTTCTTAATGTTGACTGGTGTCTTTCCAAAGTTAAAATTTGCCTGAGATATTCCTTCAACTTCAGTTCACCTCAAAGTCATACAGCAGGATTGTTATCACTGCACCCATAGAGCATCTGCAGGTAAATACAGAGCTGAGTGTCTACAGAATAAGGTGGCAGGAAACACCAGAAATAATTTATTTCATCAGTGTCAGTCTGCTGCAAGGATACTATAAAATCTGAAAGGTGGGTGTCAAGGTGAAGGGGCCAGGCCCTTTTCAGTGGTGCCCTGTAGGGGCAATGGTCACAAACTGGAACACAGGAAGTTCCACCTCTACATGAGGAAAAACTTCTTTGCTGTGAGAGTGCCAGAGCCTGGCCCAGGCTGCCCAGAGAGGCTGTGGAGTCTCCTTCTCTGGAGACTTCCCAAACACCCCTGGCTCTGTTCCTGTGTGGGCTGCCCTGGGTGACCCTGCTCTGGCAGTGGGGTTGGACTTGATGGTCTCCATAAGTCCCTTCCAATCTCTACCACTGTGTGATTCTAACTGTATTTGCAGTAACTGTCAAATGATCTTTTCCCTTGTTATCTTTAGAAGCAGTAGTTTAAAACTGAATTCCCCTCATTTCAGAATAGACTGGAGCCTGAAGAATCGGGTTCTGGAGACATTGACTGGGAGACTGAGATTTTAAGAGTAAGTATATATTGATGTTTATTTCTCATTAGCATAATAAAGAACTTTACTCATCCAGACTGTAGGAGGTACATTTCACAGTGCAAATTCTGTACATGCTTAATTGAAAACATCCAGAAATGTTTTGTAGGGTTTCATTTCAAGATCTGAAAAGTCCCAAGTGTGAGTGGGGAAGTGTAAGCAAGAAAGAACAAGAAAGAAACAATGTCAAAAGGACTTTTTAAAATGAGAAAATACTTTTAATCGGATTCTGAGAAGACAGTGAAGAGGAGAGAGGTGGAATTATACTATTATCTGTTGATCTTTTTTTAATTTAGGGTACCTGTTCTAAAAAATAAGTATGTCTGTATGGAATACTTACATTGCAACTTCGGTCCACTGTTGGTCCATTTTCATGGTGATTTGAGCATCCCTGTATCTTTGCCTTTGCGATGAATTGTAACACTGTCCATCAATGCTGCAGAGAGAGATGCTTTGGCTTAGTGAAAGTTAATAGGATTTTGATGAAGGTGTTCCTGAGTAAGGTTCTCTGAGCTGTGTAACATGGGAGACCAGACTTCTGGAATTGGGAAGGAGTGTTCATGCCAGGTAAACCTGAGTCATGGGCTATTAACACACACTTGGCCATAGATTAAACTGGGACAGATAAAGCAGTTGCTGCCTTAGATATTGACCTCATCCATCTCATGGAGTTTTCTGTGTCAGCTTCAGGAAAAGCTTATATGGCTTGTGAATCTACTAAACTACTTAATTTTGCAGATATAATATTGAGGAAAGTCAGCATCCATTTCAGTTCCTCTCAGCAGGCTGTGCTGTAATAAGCAGACTCCAGGAATGGAACAGAACAGAACAAGTTGGATGAGGAGTAACATTTTAGTTCAACCTGCCACTTGTAGCATTACATGTCAACAGCCACAAGGAAGCTTTGGTTTGGGGATTGTATTGGTGCTTTCCCTTCACAAAGAACTGATATTTTTTGAGACAGAACTCAGACGAGCATAGCTCTGGATTAAGAATGGATGCCTGGCTTGTTTTTCTTGCTCTGCTTCTGAGCTGTTGAGTGGCAAAGGAGACTTTTGAAGTGGGGATTTTTTTCTACTTATTTTTTTCTGGACCATCTTTTTCAGAGGAGATGCTATCTTTTCTACACATTCTGCACAGATCAATGTGCCTTTTTTTGGGAAAACTAATATCAATTAACTAGAACTTGCTGACAGATCTGGAAATATTTTTGTTCTGGAGCCACTTCTTCACCCGTTATCTCTAGACAGTCAGACAGATCTACTTTTACCATGTTCTTGTTGAAAATCCAAGTAGCAATCTATAAAATATTGCAGTTGCAAATAGGATGATTGTTCATCCACAGAACCAGTCAGCTATATAATGAACCAGGTGATATATTACAGGTAAGGACAAACGTTAGGAAAATGAGAAGTCAAGTGGCTGAAGATGAAGAGATGTAAATGAGAAGACTTACTCATCCTCCTGGATGGAGTGAGAGATAACCTTTTCTGCAGTCTTTGGGATGGAGCATTTCCACCCCTTGATTAGGAGCTGTTTCATCAAGAATGTTGCTGCTTTCTGAGGAATGAACTCCCTGGATGCCTGTCTCCTATGAACTCCAGAGTGCTCTAGCATTCTGAGGCTCTGTTTTTAAACACATCTAGTGATATTTTTCATTCTCAGACTGATTTCTGCCTCAAGACTTTTTTTCCCCCTGTTTATTCTTTCCTCCAAAGTGTGGAATTCCTTATTCCCAAGTCTCTTCAGGAGGGAATTGCCATCTGCTGAAAGCTGGGTATCTTGCCTAATTTAGGAGACTAGCCTATTAGATGTGCTACGTAGTTAACTAGACAGGTGAGCCCATGGAATGGGTTCCTGCCCAAGGCTCTCTTGACTGTACTGAAAATCCAAGATGACCACCTTCCTACATCATGTACCTGTGAAACTAGGTTCTTAATGAAGGAGAAGGGGGATGGAAGCTGAGAGTTTTATGAACAATTGGTGGGAGCTTTTCCTGTTCCATGTATATACAAATGAACCTGCCTAGGGCCATTTCTAACAATGTCACTGATATATCCAGGGTCTTCCTGGGCCACCAGGCCCTCCAGGACTGCCTGGTCTTTCGGGAAAGCCGGCACCAGATTCAGGTGTAGGACCACCTGGGTCACCAGGGGAAGATGGAGCTTCTGGTGAACCAGGCCCTGAAGTGAGTACCAATCTGTGCACAAAAGTTAATGTTGTTTCTGTCTTACAACACTAAGTTCTTAAGGCTTACAGTCTGTATGATTGTTAATAATATTGTTGAATATTTTTAACTGAACAGCTTGGATTTTATGCACATTTTTTACCGAAAAGTAAAAAAAAACTAGTTAACCAAAATACATTACTCCACAGGAAGATGTAGAGTTGGTAGACAGTTACAGGTAAATCTGGACCAGAATAAATAAGAATGCTTTTACAAAACTGAATAAGGCTACGGGATATTTTTCTTGTGGTGCTTTCAAGAAAATGAATTTTGCTAAATCACTTATATAATCTCCATGGAATTTTTAGCATAAATTGAATTTTCCTCTTTCAGGAACTCCCTTCTTTTTATTCAGCTAGGTAGACACATTTACTCCTGTGGACATGTGAAATACAGGTCGCTAAAAGTTGGTTCGTTATCTGTTTCTTAAGAATCTTCATTAAACTGTTTTTTTCAGTGAAGAAAACCTATTTTTCAGCATCAATCCATTCTCTGAATCCTCTCTGGAACTGTATCTACTAATACAGTTGTATTAGTTGCAGTATTAGAAGCAGTTGTTCTCAGGACTAGATTTGGTCCATATGTTCATGTTGCCTTCAAAGGGGGTCACCATTGCTGTATCTGACAAGGTGTAATTAGCATGAATTAAAGAAGTGTATCGGTGCACATGTTAAAGAGGAGATCTCACTGCATCTCAGTGGTGCTAGGAGGTTTTATTCTTGAGGATAACCAAGTTGGGAGTAATACAAAATCTCAAAAGTTGGAGATGGTAAATTTTATGTCTTTGGCCACAGAAGTGGAAGGCCCCCTGTGCAGCATCCTTTGTGCAGAGAGAAATTAAGCACCTGAAAGCCTTTAAAATGCAATGTAAAAACATGTGTAGGGGTAGCCAATGAAAACCAAGAGCTGAGGGTGTATGTACCCTGTAGGGAAACACTGAGAAGAGCCTCAGTTGTATATGTGCTATCTCACCTAGAGCTGCAAGGAAGCATCTCTGTCCAATACCTCAGAGCCCAGTCCTGAATGCTTGCCCCTTTCTGTCAGGAGCTGGGTCTGGCACCAGACCACGGCACTGCCCTGGTTTAGTCACATGCCTCACTGTACCTTTTCTCTCGCCTCAAGCATGAACAGAAGTTCTTCTAGAATATAACCATGAAAAAGACTAAGTTTTATTATAGAAATGCAGTACCTGGACAGTCTTTGCTTGGTTTCAATTAATTAATTACTGTGCTTTCTATTTTAATTGTTTGAAAGGAAACTATTTCTAGTCATATCTAGTCACTGAATGACTGTCTAAACCTAAAAAAAAATCACATCCTCTTGGATCTGAGAAGAGTATCAAGTATCCTGCAGAGAACCGTCATGAAAATGTTTATTTTGGCAATATTTCTCAGAACCCCAGTATTCTCAGAGAGTAATTGCAGGTCTTCTGTCTTCTAATACACAGCAGTGCTGCTCCCCAGTGCTCATATGTATAAAACTGAAAATAATTATTCAGTAAAATGAAGATCTTAACATCTTAAGGTTTATTATCAGAAGCAGTCTGCTTTATTTTCACATAGAAGAGAATACAAAACAACAACAAACAAAAAACCAACCAACCAAACAAACAAAAACAAACCCCAAACAAACAAACAAAATCAGTCTTGGATTAATAACAGAAAAGCAAAAATTAAAGACTTAAAATAAAAGTGATAACTACATTCAGGCAGTCTGTTTCAACAGGAGATACAGTGATCAAAATTGGTATCAACTGCTTTTCATGCTTGAGATACAAACAACTCCAAAACCCATATAAACTTGGAGCATATCTGAAAAACAAGAATTTAAGAGACAGTAACTCCCAAAACATATAGATCTTAGCCTCCCTAGGAGCGATTCATGAAGTTTGGAAGGTGGAAAATTCCCCCACAACAGCTTAAATAGAATAGGATGGATTGGGGTAGGTTTTTATGATCTAACCAAATAGATGCAGAAGTAAATGCAGAAGTGTGATTCTCTTAAAATAAATTCATGGGTTTTTGCCTCAGTTTCTCTCCCCTTTCCCATCTCTACTGATACAACAAATCATACTGGCCTTGCTGCATCTATTATTCTCTGCATCTGCTGATTGTAATCAGGATGGTGCCCTAAAAGATAATAAAAAATCCTGAAATGCTGTCCAGATTTCATCTAATTGCTATACTCCCAAAAGTACTTCTTTTTTTCGTTCCAAAACAGATCAAATTGCATTGATGACTATGACTGCAAGTTTAAGAAAATCCATTGTCAAGTCTTGTAAAATACATAATTACCCTAATGCTTTATTTGCTGCATTTGACAAAGTGCAGAGTCACATTAAAAGGTCCTGTATAATATATATATTTTATATATATTATAAAGTGATAATGTAAAAAGAATCCTAAGAAAATGGAGAAATATATATTGATCCATCTTCTATGTTAAAGATTGATGTGTTCTGTGTTGTGCAATCTAGGTTTTCACAGGCTAGAATATTAACTGCTTGTGGACAGTCATTTTTCTAACGCAACAGAAATCATCGTTGTCCACTTTGAGGATAATTCCTGGGAAACATATCTGTTAAAAAAAGTACAACTTAAATGTTAACCAGACCTGTCTACTTGGATACAGGCTGCTGAAAGAAAACTGTAGACCTTAACAGTAGAGCATTCATATATATATATGCATTCCCACACTTTCAGATGACCTAATAGACTGCAGCCTTGCTCTTCAAAGATTTGCACACATTTGGATGATCTGGATAAATGGAGTGAGATCTGTTCACAGCAGAAAGTTTTACATTTTTCTAAAGGTAGTCCACAAGTGCATGAATACACCCTGAAGTAAATAACAAATCTCCAGGTGTTGCTTGCTAGCTACATAATAAAGTCTATTCAAAACCTGTAAAGGAAATAAGCAGTTTTAGAGCAATGAAACTTAAAATTGCTAAGCAGTACAGGGGAAATAGCCACTAAAATTTAGAACAATTATTGTTATTAGCCCAACCTTTCTTCTAATCCTCCTCCGTCTATGTATTCATGGCAAAAAACAGTATGAAAATGTTTGAAACACGCTGAAAATATTTCTGATCTTTTCAATATTAAAAAGAATAGGTTAGTCATTCTATCACATACAATGGATCCAAAGGGCAAAAACAGGAGGGGGAAGGTAAAGAAAAAGTAAAGAAAGCAGGGAAAATGAGGCCTTTGTTTCAGATCTGAAGACACCTGAGAAAAATAAAGCATTTTATCTCTTTCTGCAACCATTTATAATGTTCCCCAAAACAGATGAATAAATAAATTTATTCTCTGAGCCCAGAGTGCATGCCTGTAAATTTAATTCAGGGCTTTCCAAGACCAATTTTAAACACACAGAGCATTCAAATATACCTGTAACTGTTCACTTTCTTTCATGTAGAGTTACTGTGGGCTGTACTTCAATATCTGTACTGATTGACTGGTTGATCCTCCCAGCCTGGCTGCTCAAATGTGGGTTAAGTCACAGATACAAGACAGGAAATCGGGTGGAGAACTAAGCATACATTTTTCAAGACAAAATTGAAACGATGCACAAAAGAAGACAGAAAACCTGGGCTGCTTTCTGACTTGATCAATACCAACATTTACTCAGATAGCTCTCATCTCTCACTGAGGTTGCCAGTAGAGTGGATGGCATGTGAATGTCAACCCCATTGCATCTGTAGTGACGTTGTCAAACCTGCTTGGATAGCACCATTATTTTGCATGCTAACATTATGGTTGATTTGTATTATTCTTTATTATTTTGTGCTTGTTTGATATAGTGTGCTATTAAAATATATTTAAATTTGGCTTTGATACAAAGCCAAACTCACAGAAGGTAACAAATACAAATGTTAGAACCTAATGGTGTTAGGTGTTACCTGGTGCTACACGTTCATCTGTAGCCCAAAATACTCACATGAATGTGCTAGGAAGTGGACTCTCAAGTGGCACTTGCTTTAGATGTACTGTCATCTACAGGGTCCTCAAGGTCCTCCTGGTCTTGACGGATTGGTTGGCCCACCAGGACATAAGGGAGAAAAGGTAAATTAAACGTCTGTCTTGTTCCTACTTCAGTGGAAAACCTTTGTCAATCACAGGCTGTAAAAACTGTGAGTAGTTGTCCTTGCAACACAGTGTTGGCTGGCTTCAGTATTTTTTTAAGCGAATCCAGCTGCTAATGGCTTATTAGAACACATCTCAAAAGGCATGTTTAGAAATCCAGAATTCTCTGTTGAGTACAGGCTCGTTTTCTGCAGCACACAATATTCAAATTGCATTATGAGTTACCCTGTTGTGATTTGCCAGTAAAAAGACAGTCATGATTGGACTCATGCAGGTTAAGTCTGTAGGAAAGCAAGAACTCCAGCTAGTCCAGACTGACACAGGCTGAGGGCATATTCCCTGCAGAAAGCACCCTCTGTGACACATGTGTATATCTGAGCAACTGTAATTATTTCATTTTCTGTTGGCTTGCTGCACTGGTTGGCTTCAAGCATGAGCTATGAGTACCATGGCCAGTAAATGGGCAGGAGTGGGGAACATGTAACTGAAAGTGATGGGTCATAGCATTCAGCAGATAGATTTTCTTGTGTTCCCATAGAACCAAAAACTACATCTTGTAAAATCTCCGCTCTCTTTAAATATCCCCAAATTAGAGCATCCATGGTTTTTTTGCACCCCACTTCAAGAAGGTTGCGGAGAAGACAGAGGTGGTGCAGCAGAGAGCTATGGAGACAGCCAGAGGCCTTGAGTACATGACCAATGAGTGCAAGATGAATGAGTTCAAACCATTTAATCTGGCAAAAAGGAGAAAAAGGCATGGCCAGCAGATGTAAAGATATAACCCTTTAATGAGGGCTAGTGAGTCTGCATTTGAAATACTGAATCCATTTTTTTGCACCCCACTTCAGGGTGGATGTGGAAAAGACAGAGGCCATGGGAAAATTTCATCTTCTAATGAGCTTCTACACCATGTTTTAAGCACAAAAGCTTGGAATTAGATTCCCAAGTGTACATGGAAAGCTCACATACTCTAAGGGAAACAAAAAGGCGAGTCCTAACCAGCCAGAATATTGATCGAACTTTAGTTTTTAAATCACAATTATTAGGTTTTTTTTATCTCTTCTGGAGACTGAAGGGTCTGAGTTGTGATTTCAAAAGACTGAGGTTGGTAAAACAGAAGCACACATGGGAATGGGCAGCTATCCAGAAAATGCAGTAGGTATGTTACAGAGCAGGCATCTGAAATTGTGTCCATTGTAATCAGGGGTATATATGTTTTACATAAAGTATAGGAAAAAATCTAGCTGATGTAAACTGAACCTGAATCAAATATTATAGGAAAATACTGATGTGGAAAGGGAAATAATTGGAAGAAAAAATAAGTTTTCAAAAAGAGCATAATCCTCAAAAAAATAAGAACCAAAATCTCAAAAGTTGTGCCTCAGAGAGCCTTTTTTCTGCATTGTGTATATTGATCAAAGTTGAATTAGAAATAAAACACTACATGTTTGCACCTGATCTATACAATCCCCAGCATCTTAAGATAACAGGATTCCACTGGATTCAGTGCAATTTGTAAAAGAATTACTTGCATGCCATAACTTTCTGCCTATTCCATGAACTAGAAGTGGAAAAAAACAGTATCTAAGTCTATAAAAGCAAATTGAATATCTGGATTGCTTCAGAGGAGCCTTAAAATCATACTGGTCATCATATCCCTTGTTTGGAATGGTGCCCTAGACAACCTGTGTGGGATCAGTTTCTGCTTCTGTTATATCCCATGAGAAGCTTGACATTGAAGTTCAGAAGCATGATATGTGACCCGCAGTGCTTCTTCCTGTGTGCTCCAGACCTTTAAAATCCCCAGCAATAATTGGAATACAAGATTGCATCCTGTCTGCACTCCAAACCACAGCTATTCATTTGTTATCATAATTCCCAAATTACAGCTTGTTTTATTTTCAACTGAGAGGTCTGGTATTTCATGTGAAGGACATTACGGCATCTAATTAAACAGAAATTTGTGGGTATTTTAATGAAGCAAAAATATCATCAATGTGGTTTTGTTGCCTAATTCTCTTCCTGTAAGTAATTAGGATTGGTTTTCGTTTACAGGGTGATCGAGGTCTTCCTGGTTCTGTTGGTCCAAAGGTAAAAAAAAAAAAGCCAAACCAGTGTCTTTATAGGATACAAGAATCACTCTAATACAGCACTTTGCTGAAAAGGGCTGAGAAGGCTGAAAAGATTATTACTGTGAAACCTAATGAAGTCAGCAAACTTGGCTGCTCAGTTGGCCTCTCTAAGAAACATGGCCAGGAGATCACGGGAGGTGATTCTTTCCTCTACTTGGCTCTCTCTACCCACCTGGGGTACTCTGTTCAGCTCTGGGGCCTCCAGCATAAGAAAGACATGGACATGCTTGTGCAGGTCCAGAGAATGGCCATGAATCATAGAATCATAGAATGATAGGGGTTGGAAGGGACCTCTGGAGATCATTGAATCCAACCCTCCTGCCAATGCAGGATCACCCAGGGCAAGCCACACAGGAAGAGATCCAGTCAGGTCTTTAAAGTCTCTAAAGAAGGAGACTCCACAACCTCTCTGGGCAGCCTATTCCAGGTTCTGTCACTCTCACAGTGGAGAAGTTTTTCCTCGTCTTGAGAAGATGATCAGTGGGATGCCCTCTCCCGAGAAGGATTTAAGACCAGGCTGAATGGGGCTTTAAGCAATCTGATCTAGTGGAATGTATTCCTGCCCATGGGGGGGGTTGGAACTAGATGATCTTTAAGGCCCCTTCCAACCCAAACCATACTATGATGTTATAATTCTACTTACACCTGTTCAATATACTAACAGACTGACCTTTTATTTTAGGGTGATACTGGAGTCACTGGATCAATAGGCCCCAAAGGAGAAGCTGGTGTTGTTGGGTCACCTGGAAAACCTGGACCACCAGGACCACCTGGGCCCCCTGGACCTCCTGGACCCCCAGGACCAACCTACAGTTGGGGATTTGAGGTATTTTCCTACCACGAATTTTTTTGTAGTTATGGATCGACTTCCTTCAGAGGAGGGACGGTGTAATCACCTGTACTTTTTACAGCTATTTAAATACTTTAGAGCAATGATCTAAATATACATAAGACCAGACAGTATTCATTAAAATTGAACTGAGTCTTACATGTCATTTGAGAACTGAGGAGGACCAGGTTAGAGACCACTTAGTCAAACTGAACATCCATAAATCCATGGGCCCCAATGGGACTGCACCCACGAGAGCTGAGAAAGCTGGCAGATGTTATTGTTAGGCCACTCTCCATAATCTTTGAATGGTCATGGAGAGTTGCCTGAGGACTGGAAGAAGGACAATGTCACTTCAGTCTTTAAAAAGGGCAAGAAGGATGACTCAGGAGACTATAGATTGGTTAGTCTCACCTCCAGCCCTGGAAATGTGATGGAACAAATAATTCTGGATGTCATCTCGAAACATGTGGAAGAAAAAAAATTACTGGGAGAGGTCAATGTGGACTCACCAGGGAAAATTATGATTGACCAATGTGATAGGCTTCTGTAATGTCATAACTGGATGGTTAGATGAGGAGAGAGCAGTCAATATCCAAAACATCCTTATCAGGAAACTCATGAGCTGTGGGTTAAATGAGTGGACAGTGAGCTGGACTGAGAATTGGTTGAGTGACAGAGATCAGAGGGTTATGATCAATGGTGCAGGGTCAAGTTGGTGGCCTGTAACCAGTGGTGTTCCCCAGGAGGCAGTACTGGGTCCAGTCTGATTTAACATATTCACCAATGACCAAGGTGAAAGGACAGAGTGGACCCTCAGCAAGTTTGCTGGTGCTTCAAAACTGGGAGGAGTGGCTGACACACCAGAGCTGTGCTGCCATCCAGTGAGACCTGGACAGTCTGAAAAGTTGGGCAGAATGCAACTTAATGTGATACAACAAGAGCAAACCTGGTGAGGGACAACCCTATGCATCAGTACAGATTAGGAGTAGACCTGCTGGAAAGCAACCCTGAAGAGAAGGATCAAGGATCTTGGAATCCTGGTAGGCAATGAGTTATCCATGAACCAACAATGTGCCCATGCGACCAAGAAGGCCAGTGGTCTCATGGAGTGCATGAAGAGTGTGTCCAGTAGGTCAAGGGAAGGTCTACTCCCCCTCTACTCTGCCCTGGTGAGGCTACGTCTGGAATACTGTATCCTGTTCTGGGCTTCCCAGTTCAAGAGACAAAATGAACTACTGGAGAGAGTCCAGCAGAGGGCAACAAAGATGACTGTGGGACTGGAGCATCTCTCTTATGAGGAAAGGTTGAGAGAACTGGCACTATTTAGCCTAGAAAATACTGACAGGAGATCTTATCGATGCCTATAATATCTGAAGGGTGGGTGCAAGGAGAAGAATGGAGACAGACTCTTTTCAGTGGTGTCCAGTGACAGGACAAGGGGCAACAGGCAGAAGCTGGAACACAGGAGGTCCATCAAAATATGAGGAAAAACTTCTTTCCTGAGAGGGTGACAGACCCTGGAACAGGCTGCCCAGGGAGGCTGTGGAGCCTCCTTTTCTGGAGATATTCCAAACCCACCTGGATGTGATCTTGTGTAATGCGCTCTGGGCAAATCTGCTCTGGAGCAGGGGTTGGACTAGATGATCTCTGGAGGTCCCTTCCAATCCCTACAATTCTGTGATTCTGTGAACTGCTCATTTAGAGGAGCTTTTTGGAGCTTAAAATGGCTTTGTTTACAGAAAGACATCAAGAGCACACTCAGGTTCAAGAACTAGAGTCACTTTATTACATCTTCATGAAGAGAGGTTGACAGATTGCCTACATCAATATCCACACGAGTCTTCCCTTTTTTCCTTTTCCCATGCATTTTTCATTTCTAATTTGTTTATTCCCTAGTTTTTGGGTGGTTTTGTCTTGGGATATAATACAAGTTTGCATAGAAAGCAAGAACAGTTCCATCAAAGAAGCAAGCCATGTTTGGCCAAAACTACTTGCCATCTGTCGAACTGCTGCAGTAAAGTGGTGTTGTTTAAAAGACACCACTTTGCTCACACATATTTCACCTAATATCTGCATTACCCCTTTTGTATTTCTCTTTTCTTTACTCTAGAGACACTCTGAGTACTCCAAGTACAGAGGTGACGACTAATGCTTGTTTAGAGACATATACTATATACCCTATGGGTTGGTAATCTGACTGATGTCAGTGGATTTCAATGAACATAAACCTCTCCAGTAGCTCAAAAGTTCCTAATTGCCAGCACTGCAACTGTTAGCAAGGAACAGCATAAAGTCTAAGGGTACAAACACTCCCCTGTAATAATGTAGGCACACTATAAAGGCTGCTGCAGTCTCCCCTGAATAAACAGGCACTTGCCTCAGAACGATGTAGCCACACTGGTAAGCCGCATGTTCATCCTAAGCCTGACCTGGGTTTTAGTCCAGGACAATGACTTCTCTGACAGTCATTTTCTGTGGCCTCGAGGATCCAGTGTTAAGGGATTCTCCACTCTTCCTCATTCACTCTGTTGGAATAGAAGCCAACCTTGCCTCATTATGCCATCAGAGTTCCCCTGCAGGTAAGTGCTTAGGACAAAACTTCTGATACCTAAGTCTCAGAGGAGCAAAGTTAGCAGATGAGCAGAGAGTGAAAACTGGAAGTGCCCACTTTTATGGCCTTAGAAGGATCCCAGCTCCAACTGCAGCAACAATATCTAGACTGGCTTCTTCTTGAACTTCATCTAGTCCAAACAGAATTGGCACAACGATCATTTCCCTGAGAGGAATACTACTGTTCACATGCTTCCTAGTTCTAGCTGATCTTTTGGATGCCCACCCCAGCCATCTGTTAAGGCAGCACTGTGGTCTGCCAGTTAGTTAGGGCAACCCTACCTTTTGGTTGCCAGTCTGTTCTTTTGCTGTAAGGCTGTTTGGGCAAAACATTCCTGTTAGCACTTCTTAGCATCTGTCATCGGCTACGCGCAAAAGACAAATGGCGTTGGGTTTGCTGGCACTTGTGTGTGCCAAAAGAACAGTTTGAGCTGCAGAAGGCACCTGATAAACCCATTAAAAACATGCAGGTGTCCAAAGTGATGGTGTGTTACACAAAGCACTCTCTTAAAGGGAAAAATATATCACCACAGTGGAGGTAAGGGAAAGAAAGACCCAGAAACACAGCTTGTGGTTTACCCTAAGAAAGCCAAGTGTTTGGTTCAACAGGCAAAACAGGAAAGAAAGAAAGAAAGAAAGAAAGAAAGAAAGAAAGAAAGAAAGAA
>JANVCC010000270.1:9026450-9041131 GCA_025345505.1 Todiramphus chloris collaris
TCTTTGGTCCCCAGAAAGAAGGGCCTGATTCCAGCTGTGCACTCCTTCTGCTTCTCCTATTCTTGCTCTCTTGGAACTGGTGGAAAAGGACAAAAGAATGAGATTGCCCTTTTATTTGAGTCAGATCTGTTGACCTTTTCCATAACTTCAGCACTAAGCTGTCATTCCACAGCATCTTAAACTGGTTTAATTGGTCACCCTTTCTCTTACACCACTGCCAGACTTATGTGCATCAGACCTATGGTAATCTGAGCTGTTTCATAGAATCACAGAATCATTTAGGTTGGAAAAGACCTTTAAGATCATCGAGTCCAACCATTAACCCTACTCCACCAAGTCCACCACTAAGCCACATCCCCAAGCATCACATCTAGACAGCTTCTAAACACCTCCAGGGATGGTGACTCAGCCACCTCCCTGGCCAGTCTGTCCCACTGCCTTTCAGTGACAATTTTTTTCCTAATATCCAGTTTAAACCTCCTCTGGTGCAGCGTGAGGCCATTCCCTCTTGTTCTGTCACTAGGTACTTGTGAGAAGAGACCAACACCTACTTCTCTACAACGTCCTTTCAAGTCATTATTAACTAGCAGAAAAAGAAGTAGGCAAGGAGTATGGGTCCTCTAAACATAATAAGCTGATGCAAGGGCTCCTTGGCAAAAAGAGATGTAGATTTTGCTTACCTTCTACTCCTCCTCCCATCTGCAGCCATTCCTGGGCACACACTTGGCCATCACATGCATTAACATCCCGTGTTCCATCAATGCTCCATGAGGCAATTTAATTTATGAAAACCTTAGAGAACTATCCTACCCCCAAGAAAGTAATTTATTTCCTGCCATTTCAGTGGCTTAAAGTGTCTCACAGAAAAGTGAGAACTTTCAACATATGGCACTGATAAAGGCTGTATGGCTGTGAGCAGGGAAGTGGAGCAAAAAACCCCAAGGTTTTCTCTTTTCAGAAAAAGGAAACTGAACCAGCACCGGCTGCATTTAGAACTGCAGCTAAAAGCAAGTGAAGAGTTTCCTGCTGGCGTGGTTCATCCAGATGGTTTGGAGCACAGTCTGACAAGTTCTAGATTAGGCATAAGGCAAGGGATAGGAACATGTGGCTGGGATAGTGGTGCTGGGAGTAAACCAGGTAATTATGGCAACCTTCAGTTTTATTGTTTTGAATGCTTTGGAACTGGCAGCTCCTGGTTCTGATATGTATTTGGCATGTTGCAGTCAGTAGAATGAGAGCTGGAGGGAAGTTGCTGCTTTCTATGTAGTCTTCTTTAAAACTCCTAGAAAATCTTCACAGGAAATATGGATGCTGTCCTCAAGGTCTTCTACTTCACAGAGAAGTGCCCTTAGGACAGTGAAGCCTATCTCCAGAACATCAGACATTGGTCAAATAGAGTTAACAAGAAACGATAGAAATATTTGTGTTCAGTATCTTCCCAATTTTTTACAGGACTGTAGAAAACAAAGCAGTTGGAAAAAAAAGAAAAAATAAAAGAGAGAAATTCATAAATTCTGTAGCATTTTTTCTCTTCCACTAGGACATGGAAGGATCAGGTAGCATTGCCCTGTTACATGAATCTGTAATTCCAGGATCAAGAGGTCCAAAGGTAAGTGGATGGTTTGGGGAAGAGGAGTGTTGTTTGTTGGTGGGTTGGGTTGTTTTTGTTCAAACACAGAAGTGCCATCCTCCCTGCTTTTTGGAAACTCAGAGCCCCAGTCAGCTGTAGATTTGGAGTCACTGCACTGCACTGGATTCAGTTGGAGTCATTCTAATGACTCGACAATAACTGTGTCCTCCAAAGAATCAGAATGGGATTTCTCTGATAACTGATGACTTTTAGATTCTGTTTTGGTATACTTCTGACAGACTACAAGAAGAAATGGGGTTTCTTGTATTATCTAGTGCTCTATTTCTTGGTTTTATGCTTTTATTTCTTATTTTCTAATAGATGCCGTTCTTGCATATGAAGCTGACTTACATATGCTAATGAAAGTGAAATGTTATAGTTTGACAAGCAAATGTGCATAACCTGAAATACCACTTTTTAAAAAAAAAATGTTCCTATGGAATCAATGTCCCAGAAGAAGAGATGCTTTTTCCTCCATCACTGTGTGTCAGGAGATTTTGGCTAGTGTGGGACACTTCAAAACACCAAGTAGGGAAATGGGAATACAATGAATCAATACCTACAGAACATTTGGATGTATCTTCATTCTTACCAATAACACCAGAACTGCAGCTTGTGATGACTTCCCCAAAGCAGGAAATTATCCAGTGTGCCTCCTCCCAGAGCTGCCTGCATTGTTCACTTTGGTCTTCAGAAGACCTGCCCCTGTGCTCACTCCAAAAGAAAAATTCAAACTTCCAAAGTATAGCTTTGAAAAAATGAGTCTTGTTGCCAAGGTTTGGAGAAAGTGTTCCTTCCACTGACCTTGGGTTATGGTAGATGCCAGATTGGATACTAGGCAACAGTGCACTCTCACTAAATATGGCAAACCCATCAGAAAGAGCATTGCTAACAGATAGAGTTGTAGCTATTACAGCCCTCTACTCAGGGCTAATGAGGCTGCATCGAAATACTGAACCAATTTTTTTGTACCCCACTTCAAAAAGGATGTGGAGAAGACTGAGAAAGTCAAGCAGAGAGCTGTACAGATGGCAGGGGGTGCTGAGTACATGGCAGTGAGAAAGAGGCTGAATGAGCTCAACTGGTTTAGTCTGGCAAAAAGTAGACAAAAGCATGGTCTAAGAGCTTCTTACAAGTCTTTGAGTGGCAGTTGCAAATATGATGAAGCCAACCTATTACTTGTAGTGGCAGATGGTGCAACAAGGGACAGTGGTCATATTTTGTAGCTTGAGATGTTCAGGCTAAACCTTAGGAGAAAAGTGTTCACTAGGAGGTTGGTGCAGAACCAAGGTAATTTGCCCAGGGAGGTTGTCAAAGCTTGGCTGATGACCCGATCTAGAGCTGGTGATGGTTCTACTTCCAGGGGTTGACTGGATTAGATGGCCTCCAGAAGCCCTATACAACACTGTTTCTATGACCCCATGAATCATTGGAAATGAACTGAACACTGGAGACAGGAAGGAGTTTGAGAAGCTCTTTACGGTGCTGGTTTAAAGTACTAGTAATTTTGAGTCACTGAAGTTAGAGATGACTCATTTCAGTATCTGAGAGACCTTTGCCCCCTCTTGTATCTTCTCCTAGATAATAAAATAGTGCCACAAAAACAAGAATGGAATTCAGTAGCTGAAACAAGCTAGCATCCAAAACTAGATGTCCAAAGCAGTGCCAAAACTGTCCATTCTGACTTACCTAAATGACAGCCTTAGTCTCAGTTCTGGTTTTGTAACAGGCATTGTTTCCAACTCACTCAGTTATAAACACTAAAAAAAAAAAAGTCTTATTGAAGCTGAGCAAAATCCGGGAATTTTGTTTTCCTCTTGCTGCTTAGTCACTCCACAGTGATTGAGTCAGTAGAGAAGGGACATAAGATCTTTCCTGTTTATATACTTTCCTGTTGGTTCTGCACGAAAGTATCATGAGCCACTTACACCCTATGACAGCTCCAGAGGTTCGTGACTGTGTTTGAGTGAGAGTGTCTGCTTCTAAGAGGGCTGTAGCTCAAAGCAGCTGCGAGGAAATAAATTACATTCATTTGCACTATATTCCTATGTGTTTAATTGTTTATTAATCTTTTATGAGAAAGTGGTAGGTATGGTTTGAAGTGGAAGTATTAAATTTATTTTGTGTACAGCCGCAGTTAACATTTCCAGGGTTTCTATTCTCTTTCTTCCACAGATCAGTGTATAGTTTTGTTGGTGTTTGGTTTATTAGTGTCTTGTCTTCATATTCCAGATAAAGACAACTTTGTTGAATCACTTTGTTGAATTTTTTTTCCACTCAACTTTCTAAAATGATCAGTAATGAGTTTTCTTTATATTACCATCAAAGAGTCATAACTGTATTTTACAACCGATGTCACCATATAGATTAAAGTTGTCTTTGTAAGAAGAAAAATCTTTAGATCCTTGCATTATAATATAGAGCAAGGCAGTATATATTAGAATAACAAATCTAAAACAATGTTTACATGTTACTGCTCTCTGTTGATACTACTGGTCTTCATCATTGTCTTCATACGAGTTGGGGTTATGAATTAGAGTTTTTCCTGAGAAAATTTATTATGAAATGATATGTGGATTTACCATTAAATTCAGTGTAATTTTATAGGGTTCTGCAGGAAGATATGGACAGCGTGGGCCATTAGGACCAAAGGTACCCTATGTAACAAGAAACACTTGAAACTAACCTATTTTGCTTTGGCTTTTTATTTTTTATTTCTATATTCCCAGAATCTGCCTTAACAAAACAGCTTTTGTTTCAACATTCATATACTGACTAAGCATGGGACAAATTTTGCTCCCATTTACACTGGGTATCCACCCAGAATGTGTAGTAATAGAATTATTTCACATTCACATCAAAACAGTGAGTAAATACCATCTGGGTTGTTACATTCCAAGGCACTTGGTGTAACATGGCATTTCTGTTTAATGTTTTTAGGACATTTGGCAGTTTCTCTTTATTGCTCATTTAGACATCATTCTGGTTCCCAAGAGGTTACATGTATGCTCTTGAAAGAGAAACATGCAGGAAGAGAACTTCTGACATGATCCCAGAGAGTGATAGGTGCTGGAGGGAAGAGGGAAATGTCATTGCTACTTTGCCTTGGTTTTAATTTAAGCTCAGTACTGACTGAATGTCTTCATTCTACTATTGGTTAAGTAATCCATGGGGAAAAAATGGAAAGATTAAAAAACAGACCAAAAAAAAAAAAGAGGCAGATTTGCAGAATGTGGCCTTAGAAAGAGATATTTTCTAGGGGGACCATCACCCTCTCTTCCTAAAATTTACACCTGAACACACGCAGCACCACCACTGACTACCCAGAAAGCACCTGGCCAGCGATAACTGTGCATCTGTATTGCAGAACAACAGCAATCAAAGACCTGGCCAGTCCTCTCTCTTTAGATAGTCTATAGAGCTCAGCTTACAGGGCTGAAGAAAAGTGCCTCCATTGGGTACTACTCCTGTTAATGTTGGAGAACAATACTACTTACCAGTGGGAAAAACCCCACTATTCACACAGCACGTGTGTGTGGTAATGCAAAGGACTGGCTGAAATAGATGTGTTCTCACATAACCCCATTCTATGAAGATTAGTAGGTGCTGAGTCTCTATGCTGAAAGTACATATTTTGTTAAAAACTTCTTTACTACCCTAAAAATCCTCCATCCCTGGAAAGGTGATGGAACAAATCATCCTAGATGTCATCTCAAAATGTGGAAGAATAGAAAGTTATTGGGAGAGGTCAACATGGATTCACCGGGGGGAATCATGGTTAACCAATCTGATAGCCTTCTGTGATGAGCATCTCATTCTGGAGATCAAATCTCAGCACATGGAAGAAGTTTATCAGCATTAGCCAGTATGGATTCACTAAAGGGAAGTCACGTGTGACTAATCTGATCGCCTGCTTTGATGGTGTGATGAATGGGTAGATGCAGGGAGAGCAGTGGATGTTGGCTACCTTGACTTCAGCAGGGCTTTTGACACTGTCTCCCATAACATCCTCATGGGAAAGCTCAGGAAGTGTGGGTTAGAAGAGCAGACACTGAGATGGGTTGAGAACTGGCTACTAAACTGGGAGGAGTGTCTGAGACACTGGGAGGCTGTGCTGCCATCCAGTGAGATCTGGGCAGGCTGGAGAGCTGGGCAAAGGGGAACCTCATGAAGTTCCACAAGGGCAAGTGTAGAGCCCAACACCTGGGGAGGAACAACACTGCTTACTGGTACAGGTGAGGGGTTGACCTGCTAGAAAGTAGCTCCATGGAGAGGGACCTTGGTGTCCATGTTCTCCATGGAACAGCAATGTGCCCTCAGGGCCAGGCAGGACAATGGTCTCCTGGGATGCATAAAGAAGAACCCTAACCCACACCTCCTCATTTGTCTTTTTTCCAAGCTAAAGAGTCATATCTTACACCACCATGTCTCACACATAATCCATTCTGTACCTTTCATTATTCCCATTAGTCTTTTCTGGAGTTTTTCTAGTTCCCCTAGATCCTTTTCAAGATGGAAAACGTGAACAAACTAGTGCACAGAACTCAAGTTATGGGTATACAATAGTTGTCCCTTTTATAACAATTTATTGTATTCAGGTTCTTTTTTTGACAGTTACTGAGCTGACCTTTTAAGGAAATTCTATATGTCTACTAGATTTTTATTGTATTACCTACTGTAAAAGACCAAAAATATTTTCTTGAAGCAGAAGAAAAAGTAAGAACCAAAGCAGCTTTTTCCTAAAACCCCCAAAGCACTACCCAGAAAAGACCCAAACCAAACAAAAAACCCACCAACCAAGGAACCAGCCAACCAAAAATACAGCCCCACAAAACAGGGTTAGTCTGTCACTTGGACAAATCAATAGGCTGTTCTGTGTCATTTTCTTTGCTCCTTCATATGACACAGGAGAAAAAAACCTGCAAAAAGTGAAATTCACTTTTTATCTGGTTTTTAAGAGTTCAGCGTGTTCTTGTATGCATTTTTCCCTGGACAAACTGCAGTATCATTTCTGAGTGATGCTGCTGGTTTTCCCATAGAATAAAGTAACTGATCAGATTATCATCAGTAATATACAGTCCTGCATTCAACTACAGCAGGGGCTGTCAAATTTTTTGCCCTGGATACTAACTCCCATCTACATTCAATGCCTCTCCCTCCTCTTCCTCCAGCCTGAGAGTCTCTTAGCTGAAGGGTGGAAATAACCCACAAAACGTATCTTGGGGGAAAGCAACAGAATTCACCCTTTGGGTAAGTGGAGGTGAGAGCAGTGGAGAAGAATGCATTGAAACGGTGTCAAAACCCCTGCTCTAGAGAGGGGGAAAGAGCAGGAGGAGTGGAGAGAGCAGGTGACCAATGAGATGATGTTGACTCCATGGAGCACACCACAAACCTGCCCCTAGTCCATTCAGACCTGTACTATGTCTTTCCCAAGAGTGGTAGCCTCCTGCTTGTATGGAACCGAATTCAATTTAGGGAGAGTAACAGCGTGTTTGTCACAGCAGGGAGTGCTGGGTCCAGATGGAAAATCAGGCTTTGCTGGCATTGCTGGACATCCCGGAGATGTGGTGAGTAGGACTGTCATAATCTGTGATCACCTAACATATACTGCCTCCCAAACCTCTGTCTTAAGCATCAGCAGGAGCTCTAGCAGTACTTACTAGCAGCCTGTGGAGAGCTGGGCCTGGGTTTGTCCTACTTAAGCCGGAGCAGTTACCACAGACACCAAAGTCAGGAGCAGAGTGTCCCTTGCCCTGACCTCCCTTATCAGTCAGAAGTGGTACAGGCACCTCCAGAGGCTACTTATGACTCTTCAATGCTCCTTTTATTTTTAAGTATTCAGAAATCAGCTCTGCTTTTAATTAGTTGAGATTAAGAGCTGTGAGGATTCTCTTTAGCTGAGAAGCCCCTCGACTTGTCCCCTGCCACCTTCCTCTCACTCATGCCAGTCAAGCTGTCTGCATCCCCTGCACAATGAGCTGTATCAAGGGGCTGATCAAGCTTAGAAATAACCTGCCTGAGAAATGAACATTTAGCTCAGCAGTGATCCCCTACCCAGCCCACTGGGTAATTCTGGTCTCGGCTGAGGTTGTTAATGCTCAAAGACGAAGGAGCAACCAGGTAAAGCTCATTTCCATGTAGCAAAAGAAAAGCTTGTTGAAGTAATCCCCAGCTGATGAAATGGTATGTGCCCATTTGCTTCTGGTCACCTATGAACTCTGTCAAACACGCTGGGAAACACTTCAAAGCATCAGATCCTCAGAGGGTGTCAGTTGAAACCAGCAGACCCCATCTGTGGTTGGAGTGAGCTGAGGATGGGTCGTTCTGCACCTGCATTTTACTGTTGTGCTTTTTGTGAAGCTAGACAAAGTACAGTTTCACATTTTACCCTTTTAAATCACTTATGTTCATTTTTTTAAATTCTTTTCAGGGTCCAAAAGGGGAGAAGGGTGACCCAGGACCTCAGGTGACATTGTGTGGATTTCATTCTTTCTGAGAAATCTGTCTGCAATGTCCTACTGAGTACATGGGTTTTCCACTTGTGTTGCTTTGGAAATAGGGTGAACCAGGACAAAATGGGAACAGTATTGTGGGACCACCTGGACCACCAGGACCACCAGGACCAATCATCACAATACCTGAGGTAAGCGTGTTTTCAATCATTAAAGTGTCTGTGACTCATCTTAGAGAGGAGAGGGCACAAGCGGTTAACACACTGGCAGTTCTGCTGTTGATGTTCAGGTCTTAAGTCTACTCCTCAAAACAAACAAACAAACCAACCTCAATATGTCTCCATATCACATTAATTTGACTTGAAAAGACAGCATAGGACTGGGAGCAGTCAACACAGGTTTACTAACAACAATCCATTCCTGACCAAAAACGATTGCTTGCCTGTGGACGAGGGGTGGGCACTGGATGTTGTAGACTCCAACTTTAGCAAGGCTTCTTGATGCTGTCTCCCATAGTCTTGCTGTCACCACACTGATGACCTATGAAGTGGATGAGCAGATGATAAAACAGGTGGAAAAGTGGCTTAAATGATGGACTCAGGAAGTTGTGATTGGTGTTCGGCAACAGTCTCTTCTGTCCAGCTGCACAAGATGCTGACGTAATGAAGCAAGCCCCACAAAGGGCTACCAAGGTCAGGGGACCAGAGCAGTGAGAGAACTGTGCTGGTTCAGCCTGGAGGAAAGAAAGCTAAGGAGAGGCTTTGTGATTGTCTACAGCCACCTAGCAGAGGATACAGGCACCCAGTTGTTGGAGATGTATGGCAATATTACAAGGTGTAACAGACACAAGTTGGAACATGGCAAATTCCAATTAGATATAAGCAAAACCTTTCTACCCTGACAATGCTCAAATACTGGAACCTATCATCCAGAACCATTGTGCCATTTCCATCCTTAGAGGCCTTCAAAACTTAACTGGACAAGTCCCTGAGTGACCCCATCCAATTAGACCTGCCTTGGGGAAGGACATGGACTGGACTGTGTTTAAAGGTTCCTGTCCACCTTAATTTTTCTGATTCTGTGATCAAATTATGGAGAAATGCCTGAGCTAATGCTGAGATCATCGATTCCGGGATAGGAAGCAGTAAAACAGCATTGCTCTGTTCAGGCTTCCTGAGACTCAGAGCTGTTTAGCTTAGGTGTGGTTCCACATCCAAGTGCCTATGCTGTTCTGGAGGTGCAAGCTGGTTTCATTGATTGCAAACGTGGCAGCATGGTCAGAGCTGAGTTAGGAACCACTGCATGGCACTGCAGGGTGTGATACAGACATGTCCAGGATATAATTATAACTTTAAGGCTAAGCCAGAATGAGTTGGTCAGACAGATTCACCATCCTAGAATGCCAGTGACATACCAGAGTACGAAACCTTCATTTTTATCCTTATCTTACTGAGGAGAAATTACTTCAGGCTGCAACATTTGGTGTCACAGTTTTCAAATTAAAAATTGGTGTCTGCTAATTAAAAGTTTGACATCGTTCTGAGATCCTTATATAAGAATTGTAAAACAAATGCTAGGTTTTGCTATTCCAGATGTGTAACAAAAATTAGTAGAGAGCCTTTTCTGTGGCCTTCCTTGGTTTTTTCTCCCCATAGTTAAAAGAGGAGCTTTTAACTGTCTGCACGTTTCTAAGAACGTCTTTGTGCCTTATAGAATCAATTTGGTATTTGAAATAACATGCTCCTTAACAACTTTTTTAGCTGCTACTCAATGATACAGATGGAGTATTTAACTTCACTGAGATTAAAGGGCTGCTTGGGCCTATGGTGAGTATGTGCTGCATTATTACATTCTCAGCTTTGCTCTATCTTCAGCGTCTCCTGTCAACTATCAACTAGAGCTCACTTTCCTGTGCTTTAGAATTGCATTCCTTCAGAGCAGCAAGTTCTGTGGAAGCACTTCAGGAATTCTGAGTGAAGGAATTGCTTTTACACATTTGTATGGCTGAGCTCTGAATCTGAACAGTGTGCCAGAAATGGAACTGATGGGAAAATAGGGACCAAGATTTAGATAGCATTTCTTCCTTTTTTTTCTTCTGTTCTTGTTGGGATAAAGTATTTTGCTCAGTTCTGCTTGGTGCTGCAACTCAGAATGCTAGGCTCCTATGCATGAGTTTAGTCTCACGGCAGCTATGATTGTGGGTGAAAAGCTGGAAATTTCACGAGAGAACCACAGATGTGAAATTTCGTGTTCTGTTTTGCAGCTAGTAGTATAGTTGCAAAATAACTCAGTCACATACTTGAAATTCTGAATGCTTCTTTGTTATGATTTCAAATTCCTAGGACTGGAGCCAAAGAGATCCAAAGGTAGACCTTTTCCAGGCTGTGGAGTCTATTCAAACTTGCCTGAAAGTCTACAGTATATTGCACTTTGCAAAATCTTAATCCCCCCAGACAACACATCTACTTCACAGCTAGTTTCATTTGTGGACTGATTGTGAATTTTATTTTACCCCTTTTCTAGTTTGTGATCACAGTTCTCTCCCTCACATTCAATCCCTGATAAAAAAAAAAGGAAGACCAGAATGTGTGTGCTTGATAGCAGAATTTCACTCTACATAGACACAATTTGAGAAAAAACATGTATTTTATTAACACGATGTCCCAGAACAAATATTTATGAAATCTGGCAGTGAACTGGGAAGAAGGACAGTAGCTCCAATAACAGCCTTTAACCTTTATTTGTTAGTCTAGCATGCCTCTTTTTCACTTGTCACATGGTAAGACAACATCATATTATTATGGCTGCATCCAGATATGCTTATGGTAAAACAAACAGCTTTCACGGAGGAGTATTTTGGTGTGTCTCCCAAAGACCTGATTCTCCTAATCCCTGGACATAACAGAACTCCAGGATAGGATGGGCACTCTTGTGAGAGCTGTTACTGCAGGTAGCTGACATTCAACCCTTAGAGCATAGAATCATAGGGGTTGGAAAGGACCTCTGGAGATCACCAAGTCCAACCCCCCTGCCAGAGTAGGAGCACCCAGGGCAGCCCACACAGGAACAGAGCCAGGGGGGTTGGAAAGTCTCCAGAGAAGGAGACTCCACAGCCTCTCTGGGCAGCCTGTTCCAAGATCCATCATCCTCACAGCAAAGAAGTTGCTCCTCATGTTGAGATGGAACTTCCTGTGTTCTAGCTTATACCCATTATTCCTTGTCCCCTTGCCCCTTCCACTTGACACCCACCCTGAAGATATTTATAGTCATCAATAAGATCCCCTCTCAGGCTTCTCTTCTCCAGGCTAAACAGATCCAGGTCTCTCAGCCTTTCTTTATAGGAGAGATGTTCCAATCCCTTCATCATCCCTGTAGTCACTGTTCACCTCTCTCCAGTAGCTCCCTGTCTCTCTTGATCTGGGGAGCCCAGAACTGGAGACTGTATTCCAGATGTGATCTCACCAGGGCAGAGCAGAGGGGCAGGAGAACCTCTCTTAGACCTGCTGGACAGATTCTCAAAACACAGCCCAGTGTGCTTATGAGCCCAGCAGAAATGCATTGGTTTATAATAGTGGTTAGAGGGACAGTCCCAACAGCAAGAAAGAGGTCCTGTAGCTCAAAGCACAGTTGCAATTGGAAAGGTCTTTGAACCTTAGTCTCTGAGCTCACCTCAGTCAGGAAAGAGATGCGGTCTCACAGTGGCTTGGGTGATACCCAGCCAGGTGATGTGAGCTAGAACGAAGCTGTCTCTGTGCAGATCACAGTGGGGTGATCTTAAACATGTTTCTATTCAGGGCCTATTGCACGCTCTATTTTCTATCCACGGACAACCAGGAGCAAAAGTGGGAGGGATACTGTGATCTCTGCACCGGCATCTGGGAAAGACTCAAAGGATGCTGAATTTTGGCTGCATGACTTCCATATGTAGGAAATTTCACCTTTCTTCAGCCTTTCCCAGATCTCTGTCCCTTCAGATTTGACAAGTAAATGCTTATCTCCCAGAAAAAGTTAACAGCAGTGGGCATTATGGAGTGTTCACAACTTCACTGCTGGCTGATTGAAGGTCTTAATCCAATTAGTTAGTTAGGATTCACGAATTGCTCGACACATGGAAAATGCATACCCTGTTTTGCAAGTCTGTAACATTTGTTTGTAAGGAGGTGGGGGTTTTTTGCCTTTTGCAGGGGCTAGATGGCAAGCCAGGTCTACCAGGATTTCCTGTAAGTATTATGTTCCTTGGATTTAACTAAGTATTTTTCGGTATAATTTAATATTTAAAATATTTAAATTTGACAGAATTTACTCAAAGTCTAATGAATTTTCATATGGGAGAGTCAGCAGCTGGGGTAGAAATTAAGTCTGTTGAAAATGAAGTATACCATGATATGCACATCTCATATTTCTTTATCTCGGAATGTGATTTAAACCTAAATGTAATTGACTCTGATTAAAAAAAAATGACTACCTAAGGAAAAGACCTATACTGGGAGAAACAAATGGAATGGACTTCTAAAAGTTATCTTCACATTTATATATAATTGTGTTATTCTTTAGGCTTTTTTTGGTCTCCACAGTAAAGCCCTACGAGGTGTACACTTTTTATTTTATCCTTTAGGAAACATGTATGATTTTTTTCTAATAACATACCAGTGCCACCTCATATACAGAATTTCTACAGTCATGAAAATACCTTTCTTGTTCTTACCTCAGCTCTTTTCTCTTCACTAATGCAGAAATCATGTGGATGTAAATTTAGTTTTTGGTGTGTAAAGAAAATGCTTCTGAATGCACTGATAATGGAAGATTGTAAAAGAAAAATGTGATCTGAACAGAATGCTTTCACCACAGAACAGATAGAGAAATTACCTCATTTTTAAAGATATAATCTCTATTTCAGATAAGAGTAATTTTTTTTAAGTACTGTTTTAAAGTGTAGCTTCAGAAAGTCTGTTGAAAATCAGTCTGGCTGACTGGTCACAGAGGGCGAGGGAATTTTAGGCTGAATTTCCACTGCTATTAACATTTGCATATTTCTCTTTGGGGCTGTGTGTATCACCTACCCTGTGATAAATATAGGGGGAAGGGGTTTTTTTCTTTCCCTATATGGTTTTTGGTTTAGGGAATACTTTGCTTCAGACACCAATTTAGTCTTATAAGAGTTTTTAGATTGCAACCAGGGTTCAAGTTTTCCAGTCATTTAAAACTACATTTAGTAAAATTGTATAGTTGGATATTCTTAGCAGATCTCACCATGGATTTATGGACTTGGTTTTGCTTAGGGCCCTCGGGGACCGAAGGGTGATACTGGTTTGCCAGGATCACAAGGACCCAAAGGACAACAGGTAAGAGAAAATGAATAGGGAAATGTACATACTGCAGATTGTATTAGGTGACAATACCTGGTGACAGGAAAAAATTAATGATTCTGATTTTATTAGGGATTGGGATGCATCAAGGGTTAACGCTGGGCTGACCACTAGATGAATGACAGATGCTCCCTATTAAATCCTCTTCCTTCCCAAAGGGGAAGAGAAAGAGAATAAGGAAGAGAGACTGATGGATTGAAAAAGATTAAAACAGCTTTGATGAAAATAATAAGAATAAAATGAAAAATATATGCCAATATATACAAAATCAATATGGAACCCAACCCTCCTGATGGCAATTACATCTCCATCACCACTGACGCTGTGGAGGAGGCACTGGGGAATTCCCAAGCTGGACTCAGCTGCAGGTGGGAACCAGATTCAGTAAAGGGATTCTGGTACTGGATTCAGGAACAAACAGATCAGGATCGAATGGACAGAGTCCTCCTCAGATGCCAGCCAGTGAATAACAGAGCTTAGTCCTTGTGATCCCTCAGCTTTATACTGAATATGAGATAGATGGAATGGAATGCCTTGCTGGTCAGGTTTGTCACCCACCCTGTCTGCTCCTCCCCTTAGATGTGACCTCTTGCTTTACAGCACTCCACATTGTACACAAGATAGAGCAGTGACCTTGGTTTATATAGGAACAAGTATAAGCAAAAGCTTATTAAGTTTATGTGAAAAGATTTCCCGAGTGGGAATTGATGGAGCACTAAACAAAACATCTTGATGTAACAGTACTGAGAGCCAAAGTGACTGCCCCAGTGTTGAGATTCTGCAGTGCAGGATGTACTTATCAGAATAAATTTGCATAAAAATTCGACATGAGGTGACCTCTTCTTGCAAGTTGATTGCCTGTGCTGACACCCTGGGATCCTAACCAAAAGTCCAACTAAAACAAAGATTAATATTTTCCCCCTCCTTTGGCACAGAGTCTTTGCCTACAGAATGGAGGCTGCAGTTTTTCATTCTCAAAGGAAGTGTAGGACTTGGGGAGCTCTCTCTTTGGGATCCTTTCTCTTATTTCTACACAAATGTTTCTTTCGCAGCACTGCTAGGAGATGACTAAGGACTGCCTGATCATTTATAAATATTGCAGCTGTTGGGCTGTTTTTCTTTCCCTTCTCATCCACCTTCAGGAAGCAGGGGAGAGGAACATCTAAGCTATTGCAGTCTTGGGGATAAGAAAAAGAAAAAGAAAAAGAAAAAGAAAAAGAAAAAGAAAAAGAA
>JANVCC010000270.1:9041141-9128503 GCA_025345505.1 Todiramphus chloris collaris
GAAAAAGAAAAAGAAAAAGAAAAAGAAAAAGAAAAAGAAAAAGAAAACCACTTTCTGCTTATTCTTTGTAAGCAGCTGACCTCACTTTCTCACAAGTAATAGGCAGGCTTGGAAATGGTTAATTATGGTCTGCAATGGGCTTGTAGATGAACAGCATCTTCATTGCTCAGAAGGAAAGGTCTCAGTCCACAAATAACAGTCCCCTTTTTGTCACAAGGTTTCCTGTTCTTTTATGGAATGCATAAAATGATCAAGCTCAAGCTTAAAACCAGTTGGGTAGCTTGGGGTTTGGGTTATGGAGTTGTTTGTTGGCTTTTTGGGTTGGTGTTTTGCTTTGGTGGGGTTTTTTCTTTAGTTGGTTGTTTGTAAGGTTTTTTTTGTTTGGTGGTTTTGTTTGTTTGTTTGTTATTTTTTGTTTTGGTTGCTTTGTTTGTTTGTTTGTTTAGTTTAGTTTAGTTTGTGTTTGTTTGGGAAGCTTTTTTCACCCCTGCTATCCACACTGGAAGAAACTCAAAACTTTGAAGTCATTGTGTTTTGTAGCCACAGTGGTGCTTCTGAGGCTGTTCTGAGACATGAATATCAGGCTATGCTCTAGAATTATGAAGCTGGGAACCACAATGAAGCTGCACAGACACCTAGAAGCATTTCACTTTAAGCATCATGATGCTTCTGGTGCAACCTCAGGTCCATAAAATCACAGAAGATAAAGTCAGTGAAGCCAAGACTCAGGGAGACTCCAAAGTATCATCAGGGGGACACTCCAAAGACCCCAAAGATTAAAGAACCTACAGGAGGAGCTAATTTATATCACTTCCTGTTCAGTGGAAGTGCTATAACGTGGACTGTCATTTTAATCAGCAATTAAATTATTAGTCTCGAGCCAGATTTCTTCCATTAGAGATCTTGGGAAAGCTACTGTACCAAGCTGCCTGAGCTAGAAGATGGTAAGTTGCAGCTGAAAGATCCAGAGAGGGAACTATGTGCTGGCACTGGGCAATGACAGTTCATGGTTGTGGTGTCATTATTCAATGCATTTACCCCTTGAAGAAGTGGATGGAGCAGGTCTTAACTTGAATGTTGCTTCATTAAATGTAATGAGGCTGCATCATGCCAGGCACATCAAGGGAGTGGTTCACGCTTTCCTGATAGCAAAGTGAGGACACTCAGTGTTCTATAAGGATGCTACCTTTCCATCAGGATAGCCTGCCCACTGTCTAAGCTGTTGTTACCCAAGAAGACACCAATGGCCTGTCCACCTTTGGCAGAGATCTCTTGTGAACACAGCACATTTCACATAGTTACATATGCAAGAGCAATTAAAAATCTTTTTTACAAGATAAATGTTCATCTCAGGGAGATTTACAGGAGCAGAATAGTGTGTTTTATTATTTGTTAAGAAAGATCAGTCTTTTTCTCCCCTAGAATCCAGCTTCACCCTACTCATATTGATATCACTTTATCATAGTGTAACTAACCTGTCTTGCTTCAAACAGCTGTAATGTTGCTTTGACTTCTTCTGATTCATTGAGAACTACTTTGCAAACACCATAAAATGGCTTTGATAATTGCAGGGTGAAAAAGGAGAACCAGGAGCTGTCGTTACTGTTGATGGATCTGTAACGGAATTATATGGAAGAAAAGGGGAGAAGGTGAGCTAGCACTGTGTTGTGCTCCGCCAGAGGATTTGGTGGCCTTGCTACCAGCCACCTCTGCTAGATACTGCAGGAGTTCTCCTTGTCATTGCTCTATGTGTGTCTGTCCTCAACAGGGTGAAGCTGGAGTGGTGGGACCAATGGGACCAATGGTAAGACATATCCAAAGATGAGTAGACTCTTTTCTTTTTTTTTTTTTTATTTTACTTTGGTTTTGCAGATAATAGTAGATGTAAAAGCTAGTTGTAAAAGTAGTTTGGTTTATCTTTTCATTCCTTCTGAGTAGGGTTGATAAGGAGTATTCATGATTAACGTCCTTCAGAAAACAATGTGTTTGTTTCATGTGTGGTGCTGCAACCTATTGACTTGATTCTGAAATTAAATTCTGCTAGAACAGGTATATCCCTTACCATCTAAACAGACAGTGAAATATCATCTGAGATAGAAACATAACTTATGACTCTAAGTGAACAGGGTTTGCTTATCTCTGAAGATAAAAGGCTCAGCTTATCTCTAATTGCTCCCCGTTGCTGCCTGGAAAGGAATTCTAGAACAAAGTCAGATCAATCTCAGAGATGCACAGGAAAAAGACAGGTGCCAATGATCCAGAGTTCCAGCAAGGGAAATTCCAATTAGATATAAAGCAAAAATTCACAGTAAAAGTGGTTAAACACTGAAATAGGTGCTCAAAGGTTGTGGAACAAGGTGCTGAGCAGCGTGACCTAGCTTGGAAGTTTGTCTTGCTTTGAGCAAGAAGTTGGACTATATGGTCTCTAAAGGTCCCTTTCAATCTAAATTATTCTCTATTTCTATGCTTTGCATTAAAACAACTGACTATATAGAGATCAGTTTTTGTCACTGCCAATAATTTGCAACTACCTTGGATATTGAGGAAGCTGCAAATCAGGCAGTAGAGTCAGACCATTCACCAAAATCAGGATTTAGAGTCAGACCATTCACGAAGATCAGGATTTAGAGACATTCTTTCAGGTACTTGGCCTGATATATTTGACTGGACACAGAATGTTGTATGGAAGTACAATAAAGCAGTTATAAAACAAGAACAATTGCTCAAACTGTTAGTGTTAGAGCAGGAATTAATTTCTTCTAGTCCAGTATTCCAAAGATCAAGGATATTGACTGTTCATTTGCTTCTGCTTTTGATGCAGCCTGGTCTCTGTTGTGCCCAAGTTAACGTTAGTAGGTGGTGTCATGTCTATGCACCAAGGTGTGTAGGAGATTTTACCACCACTTTCCATGGTCTTTAAAAAGGGCTAACTGGGTGTGCTGGGTGACTACTTTCTCAATTACTGTGTATCAGAACACTTGAGGGGCCTATCCTAATTTACCAGAAGGGTTGTTCCTTTTCTTCTCCTTGTATGACTGCAAGATGAGTTTATCCTTTCACCTCGACAGAGAATCATAGAATAATTTAGAAAGGAAGTTCACAGCTCATACCACAGCCCAAAGCAGGTCTGTTTAGCTCAGGTAATTGCCCAGTCAACTATTCAGCATCTCTTAGGACAGAGATTCCACAGCCTTTCTGGGCAGTACATTCCAGTATTTTGACTACCTCCAGGGTTAAAAAAAAAAAAAAAATTGGTTTTCCTTATATTTATATGGAAATTCTCATGTTGTAGCTTGTGTTCATCACCTCTCATCCTATTGCTGTGCACCCTTCAGGACATGTCCTTTTTCTATCAGCCTCAAACTGTGTGTTTATATCTCCTTTTGTACTGCCACGAGATGTTTCATAGTCGTCAGTAAGCCAAGCCATTCAGAGGCAGTTCTTGCCAGCACTGGTGTGCAGCATTACGCTGCAAGAGAATTTGGCACGCAGAACACAGGACTTTGCTCAGACAATTCCTCTTCTTAGTGCAGAACTCTAGTTTGATCCTTGCTACCCATGGGCATGATGCTTTTTGGTGTTGTCCCATAGAAAAAGAATCAGTGGGAGTCCTGTGCAGCCAAAGCATACACACTCCAGAGTACTGAGCCAGAGCCTCTGTGACATAACTCATCAAAGTTTTCATTACAATGGTTCTGTTCCACTTTGCACAAAGTAAGATTCTGGCAGGGGAACAGCTCTGAGGTAGCTGGGGACTCTAACCTTTCCAGTGCTGTTAGGGCACCATGAACTCATACACAAGTTTCCAGAATTTAAGAGACTCTCTACTCACAGCTCCCCTCCTTTTTGAGACTTCAGCTGGACAGAAGAGAGGATCACAGGTGCTAGGACCACAGGGAGCTACAGAGGAGTATTAGTGTGGCAGATGAGAGCTAGGGATAGTCAGGCAGTTGGTACTGTTAACAGCAAAAGCAGAAGAGATAGACTGAATCCAGGCACCTGCCATGGGGGAAATAATCTCTTCCCTGCTTGATTACGTAGCTCACTGTCAGTGAAGCAGACCACTGCACATCACTGAACAGGAGCCCTTACTAAGAACCACAGAGCCACTATGCCCACATCTACTCTCTGTCGTTGAAAATGAAAGTTCCTTTTTCTGCTAAGCAGACTCCTGTGGCTTCTTCCTCCTTTCACTTCTAGTTGTGGCTCCTGGCTTCTGTCTCAGAGAGCTACTAACATCTGTCAGGGTGGGCTGGCACTTTGAGAGAGGAAATAGTAAAGGTAGCTCCAGCATGGTCAAGACTTAACATTGGTGATGTTTACTTAAAGTCCCAGTTAAAGCACCAAATCCAGACACTTCTTATTTAAACAAAGGCAAACGTCTGCTTTTAATCATCCTCGTTGCTCGGTGAAGCTCAGATCTGCATATTCCTTAAAGACTCAAAGACAGGAAAGTGGAATGGAAAAATACCCACAACCTTTTGCCTTTCTGGTTTTTTACAAACCCCATTATTGGATGTGGCAGCATGGAAGGGTGAGCTGAACCATACTGAAAGCTTGAGGACACAGTGAAGTTCACATCTGCTAGAGTCCACCAGCAATCTATTGCCTGCTTCAGACACAGGCATAGCTGTGATCAGATGGGCAGAAATTACCTTCAAACAGGAAATTAAACAGAAGTTTAAAAAAGGTCCTACCACATTTGAACACTTTTAGCTGCCATTAGAGAGCTTTAAATTCTGATTACAATGGTGACGTTATGAATCAATATCTTCACATGTCAATCATTTTTTAATTTCATGTCTAATCCAGTCTTGACTTTTGGCATGATAAAAATTACATCAATTAATCCATGAATTTCACCTTGATGCTAAGATAAATAATCTCGTCATCACCATCATCATCTAAATTTTCATCTAAATGAAAGCACATCACTCTTCAACGGGATGATATCGCATAAAGGCAAGAATGAACACTTGCCAGCTTAAAAAATAAATAATTATTTTTGTTAATTGAAAGTTCTGCCAATATGGCAGTAGTTTAATTCATAAAGTAGATTGGTAAGAGACTGGTATTAAAATCCAGATGGTATTCCTGTATCAATATTCTGTTGAATAGATGAGATGTGAAACTGAGTATACAAATCATCCAAATATAAACATCAGGCTATTTCTTGCAGACTTTCTAGCTTCTCACCTGCCTCTGCTCCCTCTGTGCCTCGAAATGTGAGATAATGTGGCAACAGAATTGGACTGTAAATAAGGAGGCTCAGTTCTACCACAGGCTTGCTTCCTTCTTAGTCTTCACTTTATGTAATCAAGAGCAAGTGAGCAGCAAGATGGGAATTTCCTCTTGTTTTCTGATTGTTTTCTAGTTATCTTTTGAAGTAGCATCACAAAGCCAAAAAAAAGTTTGATGCTGTTAAACTGATTTGCTGAAATTGTGGTAAGCAGAGCAATAGCCAAGGTTTCTCTTCCACCAGCGTAGGTCTGTGTTAACCACCGTATTGCAGGCAGCAATAAAAAGTCTGGAGGAATAACCACACCAAAAGCACTGCAATTTCTCAGGATTGAATACTTCAGTTGTCACCTCTAAGTGGTATCTGCCCAAGATCTATAGGCAGAGATTATTTAATGCAAGAAGGAGTATCTCAGTGTTTCGCCAGGCTGAAAAAAAAAAAAGAAGTGAAACCAGAAAGGTTGATAAATATATAGAGACTGTCTAGACTCTTGTGGTTTTGTTGGGTTTCAGGAAGCTAACAGCACATGAAAGTCAGTGATATCCTCAGATTTATTGGGTTTTGTTGATCACTTGCTGGCTGCCTAGAAGTCATACCCTTGCAAATGCCCAGTCATAGATCACCCATAGTCCTGGGCACACTTTTCCCAGGCAGTCTGCCTGCCCTTTCTTTTTGCAGCCACTTGTATCATGTTTTCAGGCCGGATGGGTCAGCAGCTCCTGTATAAAGAAGGACCTGTTCTGTTTCAACTATCAGCCCCATAAATCCAGGTACCCAGGCTGGCAAGAGGCATGTAGAAGCCTGGCACTACACAAATCATCCAGCTGACTCACAGATATTTCCTCATATGTTCTGGTTCAAAAATAATGAGAAAACAAAGCAAACTTAAAGGAGATGCAGGAAGCATACATCCCTAACAGCATTTTCTCTATTGTTTGATATATTTAATTTTCCTTTGATACACAGTGACTTAATTTTGGATTGCAGACCCCAAAAGTGCCTGAGAATTCAGACCTCATTTTAGGTAACCAGTCTTTCCCAAGCCAGAGCTGACTGCTGTATGCAGGCCTCAGCTTGAGACCACTCAGCAGAGCAAGTGAAGAGGACATTCTTGCATCTTTGCAGACAATCACAGACTGCTTTTTAATGCAAATTTAAAACTATGCTTCTTATTCTAAACTATCCAATATATGGCAAAGATATGTTTGATATCCATATGTTTGAATCCATATTTTCTTTTTCATCCAGGGACCAATAGGACCTACTGGACCTAAAGGAGAACTTGGTTTCCCAGGACGTCCAGTATGTATTATTCCCTCAAGCAGAATAAAAGCAGAGGAGCTTGTTTCTGACACATGCTACACCATTCCTGCTTATTTCAGGGCCGCCCGGGACTGAATGGACTGAGAGGGGTGAAAGGTGATCGAGGTGAAGCGTTTAATGTAAGTTCTTATGCATTGCAATTAGTTAAAAGAAAAAAAAGTCATGTTAAAATCTGAAGTCAACTCTGACACATATGAATTCCTTTAAAATGATGACAGGACAAAAAACCTGAAATTATCTAGAAATGATTACATGTTTCTGCTACTTTTCCTATCTGGTAACAATCGTTGAGAAGCCAACCTCTGAGTTCAACTGGACAGTCCTTGCAAATACATATAATTGTATCAGTTTTTCCTCCATATCTTCAGTGTCAAGGTTCATTTTTTGGATTGTCTGTCTTAACCAAACAAAAATGACTAAAGCAAGTATGACTAGATGAAGTACACCAGGATGGGAGATGAAAGTAAACAAGCAAAGAAACCATGTTGTCTACATGTTCTAATAGTCCATCCTGGAGTTCTCAGGGAAGATAAAATCTAATGGATCTCTAATTAGTGATAAGATGACATATTTAGTGCACTGGGGTTTGCAGTTTGGGATTTTTTTTTTTCCCCCTGGAAACGACAATCTTAGACAGTTTTGTTCTCCACAGAGTGCTTTAGGTTAAACATTAAAATGCACCTGACAAGTTGGTCCCTGTAACTGAATGCTCAGTCTCCCCTCAAGCCATTTAACACAAAACTTCTTGGTTAAATTGGGCCATCTGAGCCCCTTGGCTATTCTGCAGGCTTAGTTGTATTGCATATGAGAAGATCTGTCCAGTATCTCTCTTCTTTCTCTTAATCAGGGTCCTCCTGGCTTGCCCGGACCCCCAGGGCCCCCTGGACCTCCAGGACGTATAGTTTATATCAAAGGAGTAAGTACAGCTGGGGATCAGTGGTACTCAGTTTCTCTCTGTAGCAGAAAAGTGCTGCTCTAGGACCAGTTTGCAAAGGAAAAATTGCCAGCTTGTTTCAGGCAACACCACTTACAGCGAGTGACCTTGCTTGTGTGCCTAGGAAAAAATGTCTCAACTGGAGCCACTGTCTTATAAACCCTGTAAGGGTTCAGCCCCCCACACAAGTGGGACCTGCTGACAGACCTGTGGGAGCTTCCACTGGGAACTTCCAGGCTGCACACAGGGCTTTCTGCTCAGGAGGTGCTGATTTTTGCTTCCAAGCTTTGTCCCATCGTGGCTATTAGATCTGTTTTGTTACCTGCTCTATTATGCCTACACACATTGTGATCATTTACCTTCTTGTTTTCAACAGACAGTGTTCCCAGTCTCCCCCAGACCTCACTGCAAGATGCCAGTAAGTCACACACTCAATCTGCTCTTAGAAAAATGCATAGCCACTACAGTCCATAACCAAAGTAGCTGTGTATGTTAAGAGAACAGCTTTTCAAGTGCTAGATACTCCAAATTAGCCAGATATAAAATATGTAACAGAACTAGAAACACTAGAACCTTTTGCTTAAAGCACTTCGATTGCTTGGTCCTAACACTTTTAATACCTTTCAAAGTCTGTGTTTCCATAATTTAGGAGTTGCTTTGAATGTTTATACATAGATGTACACACATTTTTCAGATGTATATATAAATACTGTCTCCATTTTGTCACGTCTTTAGCTGTTTCCAATTTCCCCATCCAAAATAAGAATTGTCACGTGTTTCATTGCGGAATGAAAGATGCATCGGAAAAGCAAGATCATGTTCTTTATTTGCCCCTCGAATGCAGTCCAGTCACACATAAACATTTATTGTCTCAAGGATGACAGCAGGTGAAGCCCTGCCCCTGCTTTCCAAAGGGAATGACAAAGCACCTTCAAATGACCTGCAATTTCACACCTCGTGTCAAAAGAAAGGAGATGGGAATTATATTTTCAGAGCACCTTGGTGCAGTTTTCATTTAATAAATCACAGAAATGACATCCTACAGTGACCTGTGAACAGGGTTCAGTCCTGGAAGTACTTTCCCTGGGGCAATGTTGAACTGTTTCTACCTGGAAAAGGTTCTGTCTTTGAGAGACTCAGTCCTCCCCTGAATAGTGTGATGTGCAGGATGCCTGTTCATAGCTCAAAATAGCATCGTGCCCCCTCCTCCAATTTCCATTCCAGTTCTTTTTTACTTTTTTTAGAGAAACAACTCCTGACTTAGACTATATTAGATGCATTGATCCTCATCATTACCCTACCCTCACTGTTGAAAAAAGATACATCCTAACTAATGATAGCCATTCCTCTATGGTAACTTGACATTTCTGTGTTTTGGCCTACCACTTCCAGGCATCATATTTTTACCTCTCTGTTCCTCCCTTGGTATTCCCTTTTCCACCATATAGCATTCTTGTACGTTAATCACATATGTGCATAATCCCATACGGATTAGTTGGCCTCACCTCTGAAATTTGCCTGGACGAGGCCCCAGGCAATCTGATCCTGCTTTGGGCTAGAGAAGTGTCAAGGGTTAGGGCTGAGCCAGCCACTAGACAAAGACAGACCTGATTAAACTCTCTCCCTTCCCAAAGGGGAAGGGAAAGCAAATAAGGAAGACTAACGGACTGGAAAATAAAATTAAAACAGCTTGGATGAAAATAGTAATGATAATTAAAAAAAAAAAAAAAGGAATATATACAAATAGATACAAAACCAATATGGAATTTTTCACTGGCCAGAACGGTTCTGTTCTAACTCAAACCAGGACAACCATCTCCCTTCCAACCTCAACTCTCTGTAGAATGATTCAAACAATACAAGCCTATTTCACCTGAACTTCAGATGATAATAAAAGTCACTGTTCAGGAAGGGTACATTCAGTGAATAGTAACAGTAACCTTTATGTACAGTAAGTATACATATGTAATAAGTTTCTAAGTAATAGAAAGCTGTACTTAGAAACCCCTCTCCATGCATCTGAATATGCTAAACAGATTTGTTCTACACTTGTGAAGTCTCCTAAAACTATCCGAGTTTATAGATAAGAAGTCTGCCGTAGATGCTACACAAATTTATATCAATAAAGAACTACAGACTGAACCCCAGGAGTTTTGCTCATGTGAGCTGATCTTCTACAGTCAAAATCTATCTGTGTAAGAGTTGAAGAGCTAACGCTACAAGATGAGCCAGATGCAGCACCTTCATTTTTTTTATACACTTCCTTAGATTCATAGTAGTAGCCAGTACTTAGCTCTGTTTCCAAGCACGGTGCCACATTTGAGTTCCTACACTATGCCTGTTTTGGAGACAGGCAGTAGAGATAAGTAGCATGCCCACTGCTAGAGATGGCTGGTGTCAGAGCAGGATAGACTAGCATAGCTTCTGCCTCCCTGTGCTGGTCTCAATGCCTCTGGAGTATTGGTCAGCATCAGGCAGTAGGTATAGCCATGAAAAAATTACAAACACAGTCTGTTACCTTATAGTCAAAAATCAAATCCTGTAAACTCAGAATTGTTCTTGGAGAATTCGTTTTCTGATGCTTCACTGGCATAACTGAGAGCACAATTTGCTGCTGCCTCCAGAATGCACAGTTACCCTCCTGCTGGAAGCACGTTGCATGGTAAAGAGAGCAGAACCCTGAAAAAAAACTTGATCAGCTAATCCTTGGGCCGTGTCAAACTGGAGATAATCCCAGAGCTATAATATTTACTGTGACAGCATGCAAATTTTCCAGGCTTTTCAGTCATGCCAGGTAAGGCACTTCCATTGGCTAATGTGTACGCATAATTTTTAATAGATTTCTTCATCTGTAGGTGAGCACTCCTTACCCTGCAAATCAAGAAGCTCTTAACGTCCATGGTGAGTAATTATTTTCTGCATCTTGGTTTAAAATAAGCTTTTTTTTTGTTTGTTTTTCTTAGTTAAGCTCATTTTTCTTTTTCTTGCTATTGCATAACTGGGTTTATGCAGGGAGGGGGGAGAAATAAGAAAAAAAAAAGGTGGTATCACTTCTGTTTCTGGTGAAACTGAGATCACATCTTATTCAAGTCTCAATATGTAGGGCAAAGAACAAAAACAAATGATCCTAGGTCTGCACTTTGAAAACTAAGACTTATAAACCGAGCAGTGCAACACAGTCTCTGCAAGACCAAATCTTAGAAGTCCATTGTCAGAAAAGAGGGGTCACCCATGACTGTGCCACATCACTACTCTCTGCTCTGCTGATGGTCCTAAGATGCAAATTCTAAAGTCCATCTGACACTGCATCCCACCAAGCAACCAGGTGGTCTCATCCCTCCAGAGTTTGACTGATGGGGTCAAAACCACTTCCATTCTCCGAGTGATTGGTATAAAAAACGAGCTTGTAATCAAAGCTCCCATCCATTTGCTTAAAGGAAAATTATCCCAGGTAGATTCAACGCAAGCTGACTGCTGGAGCCCCAGAGAATATTGCTGAGGGAAAGAAACAAACTATTAACAATTCTTTCTGTGAGGGGGCGGTGACTTTTCTGATGAGACAGGAGAAAAGTTTCTCATCCCGTCCTTCACCAGGAAGGTGAGGCCAGTTGAAAAGAAATCAATTTCTGGGGTTTGGGAGTAGATAAGACAAAAACCTGACAGGCTGCCAAAGGAGGAAATAAGGCTAATGGGGAAGGAGGATAAACTCCACACACAACAACCCTGGAAGAATCATCACAAGGCTGGAGAAGTTTTGTTAGTTTTCATTCCTGTTAAAGGAAGGGAGTTCAGAACAATCAAGGGTGAGATCTGTGGGGTGCAGTGATGCCCTGTGCTCTCTTTCTCCATCCTTACTACTGAATAACCAGGTCACATCTTACAAGTAAAAGCCCCAGTCGTGCCTGGCAAACTGTCCACATTTCTTTCAAGGCTGTGTCCACAGAATTAAGTCCATAGAGCTTGGGCAGTCCAGTGCTGCTCCTAAATTCAACAACTTCAAATTGCCTGTCTCCCCTTGCAAACAGGGACTCCAAAAAAACTTTTATCTCTGTATTTTTGTGGGTTTTTTAAAAGGAATCCATGATCTAACAGAATAAATGCCCACATTGATCCCAAAGTTCTTGGTTTGAGGCATTATCCTTAGTTCTAAGAGTTGTCTCCAAGCTAATAAACAACATTCTGCTCTTTTTACTTTCACCCCGGGTAAAATCTTCAAAGTGAGGATTTTGACTATGAAAATTAATTTACAACTTGTCAGTTTTATTCAACTAATTATAGTGTGTTTTCTCTAAATGCACACTAATTCCCAACCCAAACCGTCAATCCTAAAGTCACTCTAACATACAGCCCTTCTTTCTTTCATTTAAGGAAGAAAAGACACCATTTCCATACAGTTTTCAACCCATTTTCAGATTATTGTAATGATCTGCCTGTTCCATTGGTGAGCTGGTACTCCACCAGCATCTGTGGTTCAGTACTTTTGTCATTCCTCAAAGACATGCTCCAAGGATGGATTCAGTTACATGCAAAGGGAAAAAGGAAGCAATTCTGTGCCAAAAAATAAAAATAAAACCAGTGAAATCGCACTGCCTTGACCAAATTGTGTGGAAGTCCTTCAGTTCCAAGGGTAGCAGAAAGTTATGTGACAGTTTTGCCACTGCAGAGCTTCTTGGAGCTGGAAAAAAAAAAAAAGTTGGGACATTAAAACGAAGTCCCAGAGCATCCACAGGGATCAGCTAGCAGTTTTCTCATGATCTAGTAGTATACAATGGAAATGGAACTCCTCTCAACATCATGGAGGAAATCCATGGAAGTTAGTGGTCTTCCTCCTTTTATTTAACTACTTCCAATAAAAACTTGTTCCTGACTTTTTATTATATTTCCAGAGTAAAAAAGAGTAGTACAGCCTCTAGTATACAGCCTGACCCTGTTTTCCAGTTCCCATGTTCCTGGAACTAAATCACTGACCCCATCACTGTGGAGAGCTTACACTTCAATCAGAGAAGCCAAAAAACGGTGCACGCAAAACAAGTTGAATAATGCAGCAGAAGTAAATGTTATTTCAGCTCCAAATGCTGGGGCTTGGGGCTCTTCCTGGAGGAAGATATGGCTCTGTGGGGACCAGTTTCTAGCATGGTGCAGAGAGTAGGCAGTGGGCTGGGATCAGCAGCTGGAACAGCTCAGCAGTGACTGAGACACTTGGAAAAAGCAGGCTGACTCAACTGAAATGGGAAAAGAAAAGAAAGAGTGCAAGGGATCAGAATAATGGGCAAGAGTGGACATAGTGAGTGGTAAAGGAAGGTATCTTGACCCATGGGGGTATGACCAGCTTTCACCTCTCATGGATGACAGACAGAATAGAAGGGCTGAGACAAACTGTCTGGAAACTTCTCTTGTGCCATGGGGCTCTGAAAGGGAAGGAGTCCATCTCATTCGTCTCTATTTGTAGCCATTCTGCACAACTAGACCAAGCAGAAATGCTCTAACTATTCTTTAGACTAAGGCTTTCTTACCAATAAAGTCTTATATTTACAAGTGGCACCCTGTCATGGAGCAAGCTCTGGGGACCCAAACAAGAGATTGTTTCTGTGCTTGCTCTGGTGAAACTCACAAATGTCATCAGATCAGGTTAGGAAAGACCTGGTGTTCTTAGAGATCCACTGACTTCCAGCGTAGATCACAACCGACCACAGGGGCTGAAGATACCACAGGCAGGGAACCATTAACATTTACTTCAAGTTTTGTACCTCTCTGCTTGTCATTGTACTTCAGCATCTTTCCTGATGGTAATTCAGAATAGGATCACTGCACCTTAAACTTGAAAAGGCATTTCTACCTAAAGGAAGTGGCTCTGAGCTGTTACTGTGATAGAATGATGTTATTTTACATGAATCCTGCAAAGACACTAGCAATGACTCAGGCAGAAGAAAGAGAGAAATCAGACCTAAGAAGTCTAAATACTATGGCGTCGTTTTGTTAAAGTATTTCATAGGATAAGGTTACCAGGAAAGGTGAATAGTATCTGGAAAAGTAGAAGGTTTATCCAGATGTATTTGCTTGCAATTCTACCCTTAGATCAGCTGGATGGAAAATTATTCTAAAAGCATTTCTGTTCTCAGAGAATATTATCTTCATGCTTTTATGACACAAAGGAGCGATAAACAGTAACATTTTTGGCATTCACAGTTGCAGATACTATCATTTATCAGTTTGGTTTGGAGCCTGGAGATAGTAGATGTGGTATCAAATGCAGAGCTGTGTCTACACTTGCCCTGGTGACATTCACAAAGGCAGTGAGAATAGGGCTGTTTGGAGGGTCTTAGGCTAGACAGATAGAGAAGGGAGGGGGAAGGATTGACTCACAAGAGAGAAACTGTCTTGCACATGTTGGGGTTGATAAGAGAGGACAATGAGGCAGCCATTCAGTGTTCATGAGAGTGAGACAAGCCACATGCCCCACGTGCATGGAAAAGTCTGCTTTCACATTTGGTGCTTTGGTTGTCACTGTTATAATCTCTGCTGTTTGCAGGTTCTAATGAATTTGTGATGCTTTCATGGCAGGTGCTAAAGCAAACAGAGATTCCGGGGGACTGCACAGCTCGGTGGACTTGAAAGGAGAAAAGGGAGAGAGAGGTGCTCCAGGACCACCAGGTATATTAAATCTGATATGTCATTGACCCCCTATAAAGCAGTATGTGTTTAACTTACAAAGCAGTTCAACAAAGTACTTTGATACTTGCCCCTGCAGCTACACCTGCCTAAAGATAACTTATACCTGGCTAGGTTCCTTGCTGAACTGCCACACAGGAAAACTAAGTCCCTAATATTATCCAAAAAGTCTTCTGAAAAATATCTGTACCGCACATTTTGAGTATTATGAATGTGTTAAGTACAAGAAGAGAGATTGAAATGGAACTGGCTGGTCAGAGATTTTTTGAAATCTTATAAGGACATCATGTCCACTTCCTGAGATTGCATTTTCTTGTCAGTCTTTCTGATCCAGATGGGCTGAAATCCATTGCTTCCTGATTCAGGGTAACATATCTCCATCGTCTGAGTTTAAGGGAGTCATTTGATGGTGACGGTTCCACTTCCAGCAGGAGGTGGAACTGGATTATCTCCATTTCAACCAACATTTTATTATTCTATGCTCTATTTGTGATAATGATGAAAAGTTTTTGTGAACTAAAAACTCCAATTGGTTAGTCGTAACAGATGTTCCTCACCAAAGATTCCCATTTCTCTATCAAAAAGTTGATACACCTTGCTAATTCTTACACATTCAAAGTTCCAGGAACAAGCATCTATTTGAAAAGATTGTTATTACAAACTCCTCCTTTTCTATACTTTTTTTTGAAACCTCAGATACTGAGATAAGGTTTTGGTCAGTGCTAGAAATCATTTGAAATAGAAGCAGCACTATATGAAATTAATGTCAGGCTTGCTTTGTTAGGAAACCAAACTAATAGTGTCTGTTAGATTTAAAAGTTAATATTATTGCTGGAAATAATTTTTCTTTGAAATCCTAAACCAGTAATATCCAAAGCAGCATTTTGAGAAAGAAAATTACAGATAATTATTGTACTTTATCGTATTTTCTTCATTTTTCAGGTCCACCTCTGCCTCCATCATATTTCAGCCACTTTATTAATAGCATAAAGGTAATTATATCTCATTTGTACTTGAGTTCTGATAAGCTTTACTTAAAGTGTACTTTACTATAAATTAAGCACAAAATGGTACAGCATGGCAAAATATACAAAACAGGTAACAGCATCAGCAGTTACATCTTATATTCATTACTTAAACTCCAGCTGCATAGACAAGTGAATTACAAGTGTAGAGATAGCAAATGTCAGTAGCATATAAAAATTACTTTTGAAAACAAATTTATTATTGAGGCTTTTTACCTTCCCAGTGGTATTAAAGTGAGTCATAATTCACTGTTACCTAACATAATTTGGTAAAAATTATCTGCCAGAAATCACTGCTTTTGTTCTCATGCCAGCTCAGGTAAGAGACATCCATTACCTAAAGAGCTTCTAGAAAAATTTAGCAACAATTAACATACAAGAGGCAGGAAATCACTTCTGTGTAATACTGTTTATCTTTTAAGCACACTGAATAAAATAATGTTATGGAAACTACTTTTCCTGGAATCTCTTACAAGAAAGTATATCCATACCTTGAGGTGCTTGGTCTTTCTCTGTTCTGTTATTCTCCTGGCTGCTTCAAGTGACAAAAATGGATACCAATACAAAATTATTTTAAAGCTTTTCAAGTGAATAAGGCTCTTTATCAGTAGAAGATCTGAAAAAAAAAAAAAAAAAGGAATCTCTTTATCATTTAATGATGTCATTAAAAGCAGCATACTGTCATTTTCCTTGATAGACTCTTAGCATCATTTGATGCTCAGATTTTATTTCTGCTTGGCTGAGTGCACCTAAGTCATTCCTGTGACATAAAGTGTCTCGTACATCCATGGCAGAGTTGATATGGCTTCTTTGATCCTATAGAATAGTGCCTGTAGCTTCACAGCTTTAGCTACAAACAAGTCATTTCTTCTAGTCCTCCATCTCTGGAAAATGTCCTGCCATGCAGAAAGCGTTCTAGTCCTGTTGACTGGGAAACTGAAAAGAAGAAAAAGAGGAACAGCCATGCATAGCCATCTGTGCTGGCTTTCTGCAGCTGCTTCCTATTCTTGCTTTGCCCTTTGCCTCTTCTATTCACAGGTTTGTTTCTCGGAAAGGTGAAACAAAGTAGACCAAAAACGTTGAAGAAAAAAAACCCAGCAGACAAACAGAAGAAAATAATAGGATGAGGACCCTAGAATTGCTGTGGCTCATTTTGCACAGAGAGATAATGACCTAGTAGTGAAACGCTGCTTCTTTACTTATCACTCTGTTCCCCAAACTAACTGATAATGAGCAACAAAGGACAGGAGAAGACACGCAGTTCAAAGTGTCTGCAACTTTGTATGCTGTCCCTTCAGTTAGCCTGCTACACACCCCTGCCCCCCTGTTGTCCTATGCACAGCAATGTTCACTTTGCTCTGTAATTTTAGATATCTGTCTGTCCATTCCATGCCAATCTTGCTTTCCTCTTTCCATGATAATGAAGAAAACCAGAAAGCCAGGCTTTTATGCTTCCTCTGACTTTCTCTCTACCTCCAGGTAGAGCACAGAACAAGGTTTTGCTGGGTAGAATAGCAGGAAACGGCAACAGAGGTGTTTTCTCTGCCTCCACCTAACACCTCCTCCCCTCGCCCCTGTCCTGAGAGAGCCTTGCAGCCTCAACAGAGAAAGCAGTCCTCTCCATTCTGTATCACTAAAGAAGGAAGTGATGTCAAAAAGATTCTAAGCAGGCACTTTTTTTTATTAGGCTCAGAGATTCCATGTAACTTTAACAGATCAGTGCATAGAGTTCCGATCTCACTCAGCTCAATGTTTGAAAATATATTCTCTTTAAAGGGTGAAAAAGGAGACAACGGAGTCACTGGTGTAAAGGGAGAAAAAGGAGAACCAAACGGAGGGTTTTTTCTCACCGGACCTCCTGGACCACCTGGCAGACCAGGCTTAGTTGTAAGTCACTCAAGTTGTAGAAAAGGAACTAAAAAAGAGGCAAACATCAAGAGGAGGCTATGAACTATACAAAAACTCGCGTGCTAACCATTAGGTGAATATGAAAGAGTTGCAGTAGGTATAAACACACTTCACTGTTGTGCACAGAATAAATTTGCTACAAAAATGTGATGTGCTCGACTGTCTAATGCAACTCCATCAGTACGCAGAGTCATGCTATTAATAGCATCACAAATCAAGGCAGCATATATAGCTTGTGATGGTGCTACTTATATCCCCATAAAGGCCAAAACTGGATACATAAAGCTAGACGGAAGCTGGCTTGAAAATTATTTGCCATCTAAAGAGTTAATCTTATTTTCTATTCCAGTAATGCAAAAACATGACTGAAAAGTCCACTGTGTGCCCAGCTGGATCATTCCTATAAATGTCAGCCACTGTCTAATCTCTACCTCATTGTTTCATCTTCTGGTAATTGGCACCACAGATGCTTTGGAGTTTAATGCACTGATTCTTTGGACACTAACATCCCTCACACTAGGCAACAAGTTGTGTGCATTGCATTACTCTATTGTCATGTTCTGTGCCAGGGAGAACAAATAGGTGGGTCACGGCTGAGGACGAAGTGTGAAGTAAGCAAGGCCAGCTTCAAAAATCTCCCTGGCACAATTCCACATGGCTGAGAACCATCTCCCTCTTTAGAAACCGCTCCACTGGCAAGAAGGAGTTGGATGTCACAGCTGAGATCCACCAGAGACTGAGCTCTCCTGGTCCAGGGTCCAACAACTGTTCCATGTATGCAGGCCAGACTGAGCACAGGGAGCTCAAGCCCTCCTCACCCAGGCTGAGGATACGCTGATGGAAACATAGTAAGCTGGAGCCCTTGTAATCTGGCAGACTAGCAGCTGGAGAGTTCAAGCAAGATAGGCTGAGATGCTGGAGGGAGGAGACAACATTCACCAGGACACGTACACTCTGCAGAGAAACACGTCATTGACGTTAAAGTTTTCTACCATGTACCTTCAGACAAACTCTTACCTTGTGAGCACATCAAAGTGAGTAGTCTCAGCACAAGCAGAGTGGAGATCCAGGGCTTGGAGAGCGCTGTCAGGAGTTCTGTAGAGATCAGCTACCCAGGAATAGGTGCGAGAACTTCCAGAAAGCTTTCTGAAACTTAAATCCCTGCAGTTAGTTTAGTGTATCATTGATTTTTTCATTTTTCCACTACTATCTCTTCCTTCTTGAAGAAAACTACATACACTCATGTCTAATGCAAAACCAATACATGCAAGGAAATCTTTTTTTATCACCAACAGGGACCAAAAGGGGATTCAATTGTCGGACCCAGAGGACCTCCAGGGTTACCTGGTCTACCTGGCTTACCAGGTTATGGAAAAATTGGACCTCCTGGCCCACCTGGCCCACCAGGCCCCCCAGGACCCCCTGCAATATATGGCTCAGGTAGGAGGAAGTGATTCTGGTTTTTACTGTATGTACATTGCGTAGGCATGTGCCCACCCCCACCGCCGCTTCCTTCACGTACCCCTTCTTCCATCTGCCCACACGCTCTGCACACCCCAATCAGGCTGCTCCCCTCTCTCCTCCCACCCTCAAACAGTTTCTTTTTTGGGCTAAGTTGGAACTGGGAGCACAAAAGGGACACTTTCTCTGCAAAGAGTTTTCACTGATCAGTGCCATGGGAATGCAAGCGCATGAAAAACCCAGCCATGGCTGTGGTTGTGGTTGTGGTTGTGGTGGGGAGGAAGTCTGCACATCAGAGTCCAGCTGCCTCGAAAGCTCTGAAAAATCTATCAAATCGAGCAGCTGGCTAAATCTGGGGGGATGTTAATGTGGGCCGTGATTCTTTTCTTGTGGTGAATGGAGGTAAACCCAGTTGGTGACCATTTACAAGTGGTGTTCCCCAGGGCTCAGTACGGGGACAGTTCTGTTTGACATCTTTATCAGTGACCTGTCTGAGGAGATCAAGTGCACCCTCAGTACGTTTACAGGTGACACCAAGTTGGGTGGACGTGTTGATCTGTTTGAGGGTAGGGAGGCTCTACAGAGGGACCTGGACAGGCTGGATTGATGGGCTGAGGCCAGTGGGATGAAGATCAACAAAGCCAAGTGCCAGGTCACAACAACCCCAGGCAATGCTACAGCCTGGGAAGGAATGGCTGGAAAACTTCCCAGCGGAAAATCATAGAATCACAGAATGTCTTCAGTTGGAAGGGACCTTAAAGATTATCCATTTCCAACCCACTTCCATGGGCAAGGATATCTTCCACTAGACCAGGTTGCTCAGAGCCTCATCCTGCCTCATCTTAAACACTTCCAGGAATAAGGCATCCATAACTTTTCTGGGCAACCCATTCAAATGTCTCACCACCCTCATAGTAAAGAACTTCCTAATAATGTCGAATCTGAATTTACCCTGCTCAGGTTTAAAACCGTTGCTCCTTGTCCTCTCACCACATGTCTTTATAAAAAGTCCCTCTCCAGCTTTCCTGTAGGCCCCTCTCAGTTGCTGGAGAGCTGCTAGTAAGTGAAGAGAACCTGGAAATGTTGACTGGCAGTCAGCCAAACATAAGCCAGTGCGTGTGCAGTTGGCCAAGAAGGCCAATGGCATCCTGGCCTGTATCAGAAATAGTGTGGCCAGCAGGACCAGGGACGGGATTGCCCCGCTTCGCTCAGCACTTGTGAGGCCACTCCTCAAACTGTGTTCAGTTTGGAGCCCTTCACTACAAGAAAGACATCAAGGTGCTAGAGGGGTCCAGAGAAGGGCAACATAACTGATGAGGGTCTAGAGAACAAGTCTTACGAGGAGCAGCCGAGGGAACTGGGAGACTGAGAACCTCTTGCTCTCTGCAAGTACCTGAAAGGAGGTTGTAGAGAGGTGGGGGTCCGTCTGTTCAAACAAGTAACAAGTGATAAGACACAACAAAAAATGGCCTTAAGTTGCACCAGAAGAGTTTTCTATTTGATATTAGGGAAAATATTACTCGTGAAATGGTTGTCAAGCATTGGAACAGGCTGCCCAGGGGAGTTGTTGAGTCACCATCCCAGGAGGTACAGAAAATTCTGTAATTCTCTGATATAAAGGCAACACCCACGGTGGATTTTAGGTCTAGAAGGAAACTGCTGGAGAACTGTTTCTAAAATCTAGTTGTCATGCAAGTGAATATAGAAAATAGAAACAAAGCTTTGGGAAGGTTGTTTACCGTACCTTTAATGATTTTCAATTTATTTGATTAGAAAAGGATTGAAATGTGCCACAAATAGTGACATTGGGGAGGAACTTTGCAAGCAAGTTGGCACCGGAGCTTCAGGTGGATTATCTCAAACTTGTAACAAAGGGAATACAGGGCTATAAACCAAGTGTCACAGTCAAAGACATTTGTGCTTATGACTCCTCCTAGGTCACATGTCTGCTAATGACAAAGCTCATGCTGTTAATGTCTAGCCCTTAGACTAGGTTCTAGTGGGTAGGGTCCTGGGCTTCTCTGAGGTTACTCAACCTGTCTGCCCAAGAGAGGAACTGATTTCTTGCCCTGGGAACTGTGACCAGCATGGGAATCCAGTCAGGTGAAACCAGAGCAAAGCATTCTTAACCTCAGCTGAAGATGGCCTACTAACGGAAAGGGAATTGCTAACAGAATAGAGAGGCTATAGTGCAGATATGTCCTGCCTAAAATGCGGGCAGGCCCAGATAAAGCAGATTTCCACTTCTGAGAACTAACAATCAGGCTGTTCCCTGCAAGACCTGTGCCTCCCGTATGCTAGTCTGGGGTGCAGACCTCTCTGTCTCCAATTTGTTCTCTCCAGGTATTTCTTTAACCTGGTCAGACTGATTTATAACACTGCCCAGGGACGAGTCTTCCAATCTGACATCCAGTAAATGTGATGAACTGAATGTCTATCAGAAGTGTTCATCCTCTGAAGAATATCTGAGAAAGGAGAAGTACATTCCGTGTTGGAATGTAGGCCTGTACCTGAATTAACCACTGGTCATCATAATATGGACATCTCCTCAGCATCCATAAAGTCTATACAGGCCCTTGGGCCTTTTCCTGTGCACTTGACATTAAGCACTTGTGAATATTTGCTACAAGTCCCAGTCAGACAGAACACATTATTATTAGTGCTCCACCTCTAGACTTCCACTTATCGTCTCTGCCATCAGTCTTCATCGTCCTCCTCACATTTTCCTATTTGCTTTGTAAGAAGCTTCTCTAGGCAGCACACTACTGGATGTCCATGTAACTGTTAGGAACATGGACGTTTATTTCCTGTCTTCAAGGCACAATTATCTCTGTTAAAGCCCTGACCATAACATGGGGCCCACACGATGTCACCTTGGGAAAGAGGAATGGCTTCTCTACAGCTGAAGAGCTCTGAACACTGAGAACTGAACCCCCCTCCCCTGTCACTGACGTGCAGGAACTGCTCTGCAGGATCCCTATAAACCCTTCAAGGCTTAGGTTTTTCAGTTTGTAAGAGGTGATTTCGAGGGTTTCACAAAACCAGTTTTGGCTGCTGGAAGTTGCTGTGTTGGTGCCTAACGGCAGCATCCTGGTTCCAGAGGTAGAGCTGAGTGGGACGCAAGCTCTGGAATGCAGCAGAGCTCACAGGGTTGGCCCTTACTGGCTCACCAGGTTGGCCCTTACTGGCTCTGCCGTGGCTCAAACTATGTTTTGGAAATACATCTTACTGTCTTTTAGAAATGTATCTTTATTCAGACTCTCAAACTACTTCGGAGTGGAAAGATACAATAAAGGAGAAGATAGTACTTCTTCACTGGATGTATTTGTAGGGGTGGAGGGGAATGTATAGCTCCCCATTCTCTGAAGATCACTGTGACCATGATTCCTCTGAAACTCACAGCATCAGGAGGTGGGCTCCTTTAGCTCAGCTTCTGTTACTCCCCTTCAGGTCAGTTAGCTGCTGTAACCAGTAGCCTATGGATGAGGGGACTTGGAGCTACCAGATGTGCTCATCAGAATTCCCCCAAAGGGTGGTTTTAGAGAATATTCCTACATTCCTCCATTTCCTCTTCACTTTTGAAGAGACCTTCTGTCCCTATTTGGGGTTGTAGAGCTGTTTGCATAGCTGAGAGCAGCTGAACATCATTTTCAAGTGCCCAGCAAGATAGGAATTTGGGAGTGGTTAGGAGCTGAACCTTGTAGTTCCTTGTGCATGTTTCATACCCCAGACTCACCAGCATGCTAGGACATGTCAGAGTTCCCAGTGCTTTCTTCTGTGTCATACTAGCTCTCATTATGCCTTTACGTTCCTAATCAGATTTCTTACTGAGGCTTTTATATTGCCTCCCAGCAGTATGCTGCTGTACTCTCCTGGCTACTCCTGGACCTGTTTTGTTGCCCCAACTTCGCATCTCTCTTTTCTCCTACAGGAGTTTCTACTTACAGTTAATACAAGATCTGCCCAGATCTCAGCTACAGAGCCCTGCTGGGACACACCATGATGTTCACAGGGTCTGCGTGTAGTTCTCTCTTCTAAACAGCTTCAAAGTTCTATTATCATGATACACCTTTGCACCAGGTGCTTGCTTTCAGTCTTCCATATCTTTTCTTCCTTCTTTTCTTAAAAGAAAGGAGTTGTCACTTCAGAAAATAGGGCCTTTCAGCTCAAGGTGAAAAGAATCGTGTTTGGTGTAGAGACAGATACTAGGTATTAGGTATTGTGGAGTGCAGTCTTAGAAGTTGTCGGGGCAATCCCAAGCACAAGTACAGGCTGGGCAATGAATGGGTTGAGAGTAGTCCTAAGGAGAAAATCTTGGGGGTGCTGGTTGATGAGAAGTTCAACCCGAGCCAGCAGTGTGTGAATGAAGCCTGGGAAACCCCAACCATGCCCTGGGCTGCACCAAAAGAAGTGTGTCACCAGGGCGAGGGGGGTGACTCTCCCCTTCTACTCTGCTCTGGTGAGACCCCACCTGGAGTACTGTGTCTAGCTCTGGAGCCCCAAATCCAAGAGGGGTATGGACCTGTTGGTCCAGAGGAGGGTCACAGAGATCATCAGTGGGCTGGAAAACCTCTCCTATGAGGACAGGATGAGAGTTGGGATTGTCCACCCTGGAGAAGAGAAGGCTCTGGAGAGACCTTATTGTGCCCTTCCAGTATCTGAAGTAGCCTATGAGAAATCTGGGGGGGGACTTTTAATGAGGGTTTGTATTGATAGGATGAGGGATAATAGCTTCAGACTGGAAGAGGGTAGGTTCAGATCAGAAATTAGGAAGAATTTAGGATGGTCAGATAATGAAACGCCCCACCACTGGATGTGTTCAAGGAGAGGTTGGATGGGGCTTTGAGCAACCTGCTCTAGTTAGAGGTGTCCCTGCCCATGGCAGGGGGGTTGAAACTTGATGATCTTTAAGGTCCCTTCCAAGCCAAACAATTCCATGATTCTATGATTCTAAGTTCAAGTTCATACCACTGGAGAATTCTCTGTTGCTTTGAAACACAAGCTGGGGTTACACTTGTGATTTTTTTATTTAAGGGAATGTTCATTTTTTCTTCCTTTTAGAGCAAAAGATATGACTCCCTCAAACCTATATGGGCAGAAGCTAAAAGTCCTTCCCCTTCCATATGCACTTCATTAGCAGGTAGCAGAGGAGCATTCCTGCCAATTTAAGTGCATCTGTTTCTTCATTTGTAGAGTATCTAAACCAGACTGCAATCTGTTGACCTCAATCTCCCAAATAACAGAGAAAAGACAAAGTTTCACCATTTCTTTTTTTTTTTTTTAATCTTTAGAATGCATTTCCTGTAGTTGACTTGAACAAAGCTATTCAGAACTTGACTATGTAAGGCCTATGTCCAGTTAAAGCTCTCATAACTCCTAGACACCATGGCTAAGCCCTTTCTTTACAACACTCACCTGCTTTCTCAAAAAAGATGCCCTTCAACATGTACTGTATGCTTGTTTTATTTTAGCAGCTGCAATGCCTGGGCCGCCAGGTCCTCCTGGAGAGCCAGGGTCACCCGCAACCAGAAATCTGGTAAGACAGCAAAATAAGGAAGTTTGCCATTGAACCTTTGCTTCAAATCTTTTGGTAGTCATTAGTAGCACTGAGAGAGGAGGGAAAGCTCCAACTTGTGTTTTTATTTATTAGAATACTTTCTGATTTTCTCACCTCCTCATTTTTCATCCGTATAGCTGGGGAAAGTGATGAGAGGCAAGGTCTGTCCATTGCCTTGCTAGTTACAGAGTATTCAAACAAATGCAAATATTGATGGCATGCTAAAGTAATGGAAAGGTGCACATTCCATATTCAAAGCAATGTCTCTGAGAGAGTCTGCCAACTTACATGCCGAGACACCAGAATAACTATGAATGCTCAGTTTCCATGAAATGAAAATATTAACATTGCTGGATTAAAACATAGTAAGAGGGGTCATTTGATTCAAAGAAGACAACTGTAGATTTGCTTAGCAAATCTAAAAATTGTTGTGCCAGAGAACACCTATCAATTCAATTGTTTCCTTTTCTTGCTGCATGAATCGTAGATGTGGTGCTGAGGGACATGGTTTAGTGGCGACCTGACAGTTCTAGGTTGGGCTTGATGGTCTCAAAGGTCTATTCCAACCAAAAGATTCCACGATTCTATGAATAAAATAAGAATTGTATCCCAGATATCCGTGCAGTAAAAATGACAGCTAAGACTTCCGTCTTGGTAATCTGTAAATTAAATAGTAGTAGTTTCTGAAAAATATTCAAGCTAGGAGAGGGGATTCATTGCAATATTTTCCTTTTCTGCATTCTCACACAATGATAGAAAAGCAAGTTCCTGGATATGTTTGTCAATCATTTGAGAATACACTAATAAAACTGGCTTTTAGATCACCTAGATCACATCAAATGAATTAACATGAATCTGAGTGTAATTTTCTTAATGCCTTCCCACCATAGTGTGATACCTCTGTTATCTGCCTTTCCTTCTAGAAATTCAGGACCTGACCATGATTACAGATCAGGGGAGAAACACATGTTCAGAGACTGGTGCCCCAAGGTAGACTGTGCTTACAGGCTCAGAGCTCCTGTCTTACATAGGAGATCCAAGTCCACTTAGGTCAAAGCCTAAGTGCATCTGTGCAAATCTATAGTAGGGTCTTCATGATTCATAAGGCATTAGTATGCCCTTGGAGACTGAAGAAATGAGAAAGAAATGACACTCTAGTGTCAAGAAGTTGCACTCTCAAGAAATTTGTCCCTGATTTTACACTAATTGCAATTATCAAACCGATTGTAGAACCAACCCATCTTAGAGAGGACTGTGTTCTTCAGGTGACAAAAACAGGTGTACATATAAATATACATATTATATATACATATGTATATATAAATAGGTGTAAATATCAGCAGTTTAAGCCTCCTGGTGATATATAAAAGACAAATGGAAAAACATGTGCTGTGTAAATGAGTGGCATCTGGAAACATAACAAAAGGGACGATTGGTGTAGTCCTACTACAATTCACAGGATGAAGATGCTGCTATGCCAAAGCAGCAAAAGATTTATGTAAATGAGGCTTTTTGTCTGAAATGGTGTAAAGCTGACCTTATGAGCATTTCCAGGGGACGTTTCCTGCTTTGACATTTGTGCGTTCAAATGAGACTTCCATTTAACCATTGAACTTGCAAAATATTTTGCACGTCTGATGCAGTATGTTTCATTTTCCTATTCCACAGGTTACAACATTCCAAAACATGGAGGTTTTGTTGGCAAAAGTTCATTTAGTGCCGGAAGGTATGCTAATCTACCTGAGTGAAACCAGTGAGGTTTTTATTCGGGTGCGAAACGGATGGAGAAAGTTACAGGTACTATTGCACTACATCTTCATCCTTTTCAACTCCCTTACTCAAAGTGGACTTGTTGCAGGCATTTTTTTGCAAGGGTGGAGAAGTACGGGTGCAAAGATTCCTTTTTTTTAGTTCAGAAGCTTCCGGTGATATGGTTTTGTTTGCTTTTCCTTTTGGGTTTTTTCAGCTTGGTGAGCTAATTCCCATCCCTGCTGACAGCCTTCCTCCTCCAGCCATAACGAGCCATGTAAGTATAAAATACTGGTCTGTAAAAAACTGAGTCTAAATGTGCAAAACCAGGCAATACCCTTGGCAGGAGCTGCGGGCAGATCCCTGCGCAACACGATTTTCCACTGAAACTTGTCAGTACAAAATAAGCATCCTGTCATTACATAAGCTTAGTTCACACTGGCCAGTCATCTGTTTCCATTTTGTTCTGAGACTCCAAACGTTACCGAGACAAAGCAGCGTCTACAAAAAGCAGGCTGCCTGCAGTAAAAACGCAAAGCCAGCAGTATTCTGTTCCATAATGCAGAAGTCAGTCATATCAAACCCTGGTCCCTTTCAAGGGTACTCGGAAAAGTTTCTGAGAAGCAAGTTTTCTTTAAAAGATTATACTCCTGTATCCAGGGTACATCATCACCTGCATGTAGCTCATTCTACGGCGGGCTGAGGGTTTATTCCAAAGTCTCAATTGTTAGTTTCTAACTCCATTCTGCAAGTCGTTGTACCAACCTACATGTGAACGTGCTCTCTGTCCCAAAAAATCGCAAGAGGATGAGAACAAGAAGTGGTAAAGGAGACAGAGAGCAGTCTCATTGATAACAGGCTGATTGATCTGACTGCTGAGATAATGAAAGGGCGAGAGGGTGATGGGAAGGAGCTGCATGAAGGAAGATGGCCAGAAAGAAACTTTTTAAAAAGTCAAAGTAGGTCAGAAAGAAGTACACCCTGTCTGCAGCCCATGTCATAAGAAGCTGTCTGCAGCCTCCAGCTGACACATGAGTTTGCCAACCAGCACAGTCAGTGACTTGTTACTCATACTTACCATAACTAAAGAAAGCTTTGCTGTTCCTGAAACAGCTCTGAAGATTATCCACCTTCTGGTCTCTACACGCCAAACACTTCAGAGAGGGAATTACTGAGGCCTTGAGAAATATTCCCATGCACTACATTTTCTGTTTCCACATCCTCCTTACCCTTTCAGTTTTAATTTTCCCGAGCTGGTCTCCTGCTCCTGCCAAGAGCAGGCTGCTTCCGTGCAGGACTCCAGGCACGACCCAGCACTGACACCAGCTCTGGCCCAGCATCGTGGGGTGGGTACACCCGGGTCTAGCAGAGTGACTCTGGCCAGGACACCTTTTAAACACGTATTTGTGTGACACACCACATTGATAACATGCAGATGAAGTGTTCTGGCTCCACAGTTCAGGTTTATTTTTCAGAGGCAGGAAAATTTCAGGTTCTCCAGTGTTCAATGATTGCTTTGTTTAGAAATTGAGTATCTAAAATTCTGATCTAAGCAACATGTTTAACGTATCTGTTTGTCTGTGTTAAAATAACAGGGGTTTCAGTCTCTTCCAGCACCGAGTCCAATAGCAAATATGAACAATGGAAAACCAGCAGTAAGTACGAGAAATGTATTGCAACTGTAGATCTGTGGTTTGAAACATAACAGTTGGGAGATTTGTGACATTTCCTCATCAAATTCACAGATTTTACTTTAGAAAATTACAAATACACTTCTTTAAATAGTTTAGACATCTCAGAGACAATTGTAAATTGCATTGTCATCATCCTAGTCCCTTACTCATCTCAAAGAAAACAAAAACCCAAAAACCCCTATTCTGAGTTAGGAATACCTCTCTGCTTAGTGACTGTACCTACAACACACAGTAATTTTTAAGTTAACTATAATGTTACAATTAAATCTTTATAGCACTGCTTGTTCTAGATAGACACTTTGGAATTTAACTCTTTATTTAAAATACCTTAAAATATTTAGATGGAGAAAGCCAAGTAACTGAGTTTTATCTAAAAATAAACAAAAGAAAAAAAAAAACTCAAACAACCCACAAACAAAAAATGCCAAAAGAAAAACAAACAAAAAAGTGGATTAGTTCTTGTATCTACAGTGTTTGTTTGACTTAAGCATACTGGTTCTTGTATTTGATAACAGTGAATTTCTAAATGGTATAGGGTCACTTCTTACTATTTATTTCCATGCTTGTAGAATTTGGGATTTGCTTTGTGTGATAACTTGAAGACTTCTGCTTAAAAAATATTAGCTGCTTTAAAAAGTATTTTATTTTTTTGTAATATATTATCATCATGGTTTCCTAATGTTCAAAGATAAATAGGTATTTCTACTATGGGTCCCATAGCTTTAAGAAATGTAATGTTACAGCAGCAAATAACTTTCAGAGCTGGTATGGAAAATACTGGTTCTGTGCTGGAAGGAGGGGGGGGTTTCATTTGTTTCCAGCATACATCCTCCTGGTATTATGAACTTTATAAAAAGTGGTGGGTTTTCTTCTTATTTTTTCCTCCAGCTGCACCTGGTGGCTTTAAACTTGCCATTTTCTGGGGACATGCGAGCAGATTTTCAGTGTTTTCAGCAGGCCCAGCTAGCAGGTTTGACGTCTACCTACAGAGCCTTCCTCTCATCACATTTGCAAGATTTGGCCACAGTTGTCAGAAAAACAGATCGATACCATTTACCCATAGTCAATCTTAAGGTAAAAATCAGTTCTTAGTATTTATGGTATTTAGAACAGGCTGCAGGTGCCACATAATCTTGGAAAAAGGCAAAAGCAGAAAGTTTCAACCCAAACTGCGTTTTATAACGAAGCAGCTTTGCTTCGTATTTCAGTAAGGTTCAAGAAACAAAAAGAGCAGAGATAAAGCAGAAAGCTACAGACTGTCTCACATTTCCCTTGCATTTCCAAGCCTTGCTTTCTCCAGTATCCTAAAGCCAAGGGTGGAAATACAACTATGCCAACAGCCTACATTGAGCAGACTGATGATAAATAGTATGATGTTCAGCTTTCTGGGTATTTTTGTACCAGCAGGGAAAGTGCATGCTCATCATAGTATGATCACAGAGTAGGCTAAAATGCCAAATTTTCTCACTTCTAAAGATAAGGGCAAATCCTGTGCTTAGGAGTGATGCTGCATTTACCCCAACCAAACAGCGAGGAGTGTCTAGGGCAGAGGACACAGTACAACCGAGGAAAACCAACCTGTCCCTGCAGCGTTGGCCAGCTCCCAAAGCAAACAGCCAAAGGCACCTACAGGAATAACGTGTGATGCTTGGAACACACTGAACAGATGCTCCTCTGAAGAGCACGCCAATGCACAGCCCTGGAGACAGGACAGTATTGTTTCAGCTTTGACTGGAGAAACTCTAAAGTGGTTTGAAAGGCAGCAAAGTTTTTTGCCTTGAACATTTGCAACACTTTTCACAGAATTGTGACCCCAACAGAAGTTCCAATACAAATTATCTTTAAATGTTCTCTATAGCTACAGTAGCTATAAGCAATTTTTCAAAGAATCCCTTAGACAATTAGGAGTAGAAAGACAGTGGAGATGGAGATGATCAAGCTTATATTTTTGGAGTGACAACACAGCAGAAATGCAGCTGTGAGGCGAAGGAGTGGACCAGAGAGCTATTAGCATTGAGATGAGACAAGTTTGTTCGGGAGCACCATGCAGAAACTGATGTGAAAACTGGAATCTTAAGTGTTCTTAAACGCGGATAAGATTTTAGATGTATAGATAAATCTGTAAATGTCGGGTATTATGTGGATGTGGCTTTGGATTTGGTTTGTTTGTAAAAGTGGCTTTGAAATTTTACCAGGGAGAAATACTTTTCAATAACTGGGAATCTATATTTAATGGAGATGGTGGCCAATTCAACAATAATGTTCCAATATATTCCTTCGACGGGAGGAACGTCATGACCAATCCATCTTGGTGAGTTTACACTGCCAGATAATACAAGTAGCAATACCTTGAGCTACTAGAAATGTGATAAAAAGTTCCCACTTTCCTTGTGCCATCTTTCTTTTCCATTCCTGGTAGCCTAGGAATGAGATACAAGGTTGTGTTCTCCTTTTCTTCCTCTCCTTTCTGTCTTCATCTTTCCCCACTCACTGTTTGCTTCAAGCAGAAGGAAAGCAGAATTATAGGTCGCCACATATATAGGTGTGCAGTTGAACAAAGCAAAAAAGAGACTGTTTTTTCAATAAATAACAACTTACCCTTTCAGGCCTCAAAAAGTAATATGGCATGGTTCAACTGCAAATGGGATCCGACTGATCAGCAACTACTGTGAAGCCTGGCACACAGCTGATACAGGAGCTACGGGACAAGCATCACCACTGGAGACAGGGAAACTTCTTTATCAGAAAGTATATAGCTGCAGTAATCGGTTTATTGTTCTCTGCATTGAAAACAGCTTTGTGTCCGATCCCCAAGGAAAATAATTCACCTGTTGCATATAGGAATATTCCATCCGATGACAGAAAAAGCTGACATTTAATTTGGAATGCTGTAAATATTTTGTTGTTTGGAATTGCACATTTCAGGAAAAAAAAACAGCCAAAGAAAACATACCTCAACACAACCCACGTGCCAGTTAGGTGGAACATCCAGTGCACATGTGGCTGACTTAAAGCCCTTCCTTTCACTTGAACCCCACGCAGTTCAAAATTGGCCAAGAATGAACTCACGGCCCCTCGTCTTTCTGGCTGAGCAGAAGGTCACTTAAGGTCACAAGTCAAGCGTGGTCTCCGTGGAAGAGCCAGTAGCCTGCCCCAACGGCAGGATGGCTCAGCGAGGCTGCTGCTTCTTCACAGCTGAGAAGCTGCATGCTCTGCGCCCTTCTTTTCACTTTATTTGAAATACCTGAGGCACTATTCATATATATGCATACATACATACTATCCCTGAGCACATAATGGGAGGCTGGTACATCTTACTGGTCTGGAATGTTTGAAAAAGCTTTAAGAACAAAGGTGCTCCTCTCCTTGGAGTTTGAGTGAGTACCTGACTCCTGTATGCTTGTACTGATCACAGCCTAGTGCTTACAAGTCTAGCAGCTTGCCCATCTTATTTCAGCTTTTTTCTTTGCAGTTTCTAGGAATAGGGCTTTAAACAGGAGGAGAGAATTTCACCTGGAAAAAAATCTGGTTCTTATTTTGGTGCTATTGTTACCAGGAAACCTGGAGCAATGTTAATAGAAAACATCCTGTTTTACTGGTAGAACCGTGCAAAGTAAATGCAGACAAACGAACCATCTGACCTTTATTTATTTCATTGCGTAGTAGAGGAAGTCATTTCCTGTTGTGGCAGACTGCTGAATGAAAGATGTCTGCCATGGTTTCCTTAAAATACATTCTAGACATTGTTAGTCCACTAAGTTATATGTAAAGTTATTTCCTTTTTCATGAATTTACTCTTGTGGCATTCACACGATTAAAGAACTGGCAATATAAAATAACAGCACTAGTGACAGGAGTGATCAGTAAATGGTAATATTCTTCTCAAACAGTATCACCATAATATATGAAGTCTTTTGCCTGTATATTTGTCTACTGCATACTTTAAAAAACATATTTACCTGTATTTTATCAGGCAGTAACTATGGAAGTCAAACTCCGTAATATCATTTTTAGAGACTTAACCTAGAGTCTGTGTTGGAAATACACATACATTTGCTGACAAAGAGGGTATTCAATTACTAGATAGCTACCTTCAAGAGAAAAAGAATAAGTGACACCTACAATACTAAACCAATACGATTATATAACATAATACTGTGAAATACAGCTTTTTTTCCAACTTCATGTAAAAGCTTATTTCCTAGGGTCATCTGAATCATATATTGGGGTTTTTTTCTCTGAAAAGTCATGACTCCATTATTACACCATGGTAATGAGGCAGAACCATATTACATTTTAAATACATGCGTAACAATTCCCACCATTCATTTATAACTGTTTTTCCTAAATGCTGAGCACTCTTGTGAAATGTCAGATTCCTCCAGTTCACACCATTGGCAGAGTTATATACGTAGGGCAGGGTTTCACCCTCAGACACAGAAGGTTCAAGGGGGATAATAAAGTGTTTTTATATGCTTCCAGTAGGAACCATCTACCTTTAATTATTGGCAGACCCTCAGCTCGGCCAAGTCATGGCCAGTGGAGTTTCTGGTGGCATCCAGTCACCACCCAGCCATCACCACCTCTCTTCTCTTCCACTCCTGAGCATGAGCCAGCAGGCAGCGAGCTGAGCATTGCTTAGTGTAGAATTGTAGTTACAATAGGTAGGGGGAGATGGAATCACACTCTGCACGAAGGGGGGAGAAGACTGAAAAAAACATGCAGCTTCTCCTTCCCTTCCAGTTAGCCTCCATGCACGCTCCTGCAGTGCATCCTACAGGAGCTCTCTCAACTCAGTGCACACAACTATGGGCAGCACACCCTGTGGGAATTTCTACATGTGAAGTCAATTCAGCATCACACCCTGATGACTGGGGTAGCATTATAACCTGCTGTTCTCAGCTGGTCTCAGGGGTGCTAGTGGTGAGTTAGGAGGTGATGGCCCTGGCTAACCTCACAAGAAGTACCCAAGATCACCTGCAAATTCAACTTCAAGCCAGGTTACTGCTGACAGTGCTTCTGCAGGAAAGGTACCTTCTGTGTGCTGTGCTTCAAGTATGTTCATATGAATGACAGGAGGGGATTGCCCAATAGCTGTGTTTCTCCACTGGTAAGTACCAACCACCTCACAATCATTTTGGTTGGCTACCTTTGGTTCCAGACATATGCACCAAGATCTCAGCCACTGTAATGGTTTGTTGCTGGAAAAAAACATTATCTCCCCACTGAGTTAGAGGATGGGTGGGTGTTAACCTTGAAAAATGGTTAACCTTTCCTATAGAGTTAAGTATTGTTGTAGAGAGGTGGGTGTTGGCCTCTTCTCCTTAGCTACTAACTACAGAACCCAGGGAAATGGTCTGAAGTTGCAGCAGGGGAGGTTTAGATTAGATATTAGGAAGAAATTCTTTACTGAGAGAGTGGTGAGGCACTGGAACAGCCAGCCCAGGATGGTGGTTGAGTCACCATCCCTGGAGGGATTTAAGAAATGAGTTGCCATGGTGCTTCACGACATGCTCTGGGGGCAGGCATGTCGGGGGCTCATGGTTTTGTTGTTGTTGTTGTTTTGGGTTTTGTTGTTGGGTTTTTTTGTTGTTGTTGGTTTTTTCGAGGGGTTGGTTTGGGGGTTTGTTGTTTCTTCTTTTTCCTAATGGTTGGGTATTTAGGTGTTTTTTGTTCCTTTAGGTACGGTTGGATTTGGTGATCTAGGAGGTCCTTTCCAACCATGAGTATTGTGTGATTCTGTGATTTTAACTCTGCAGGCTCCAAGGTCTCAGCTAAGGCTAGTTGCATCTCCAAGCAGATTATCAGGGTCAGGACACAGGCATTAGCACAAAAAGCATCACTGATTGCTGAACCGTTCCCCGACACAGTTCTGCTCAGTGCCACCTGTAACCCTCCCAGCCACTGCTTTGGGGTATGTGTTGGGGGGACAGCATGAGCCAATGACTACTGCTATGGATAGTTTGAAGGAGCCACCTTATTTCAGACCAGAAAGGTTTAGTTACACTCACAGGTGCTTAACCATTGTGCCTGGTCTCAGGGCTCACTGGAGTCCTCACCCAGCTGAAAGTCTGCAGAGGGACTGCAGGACATGCATGTCTGATACACACATGACACACAGCAGTACATCTCTTTGCCAAGCTTCGTATACAAACCTCCTGCAAGCATCCATTCCTACAATCCATATGTCCATTCTGGGAACCCTCTTAAAGCCATTACTGCCCTACACAAATGCCCCCATGTTGCATGTAGATATATTGTGCCATCCCATCATTCTCCTCTCATTCAACAGCTATGAACACCTTGTTTGGGGCATGGAGTGGTTGTTGGCACAGCTGGGATGCTTCAAGTCTGTGAGAAATAAGATCCCTGACACGGTCATCCTGTACCACTGATGACTAGTCCCATGATGTCTTACATTAACAAACAGGGCAACACAAGACATTTCCCATGTCCTTTACTCCAGCACCTAGTAGCAGATCAAGCATCATGTTTATGTGTGTCCAGTCTATCCAACAGGAGAACTGAACATCTTCCAATTCTAGCCTCAGCAGCATCTTCTCAAAGACTCTTTTGAGATTCTACAGTTGTGCTAAGATTTGCCTGAGACATCAAAAGTGCATTCCTAGAATCATCCCACTGCACTGTCAGGCAGCCTATCAGAAGCCTTCCTGATGCCTTGGAATGTGAGACTGTGTCTTTTTATCCTGAAAGAAAGCAGCTCTGTGGAAAAGGACTTGGGGATTCTGGTGGAGGAGAAGCTGGACATGTGTCAACAATGTGCACTTGCAGCCCAAAGGGCCAATCACATCCTGGTCTGCATCAAAAGCAGCGTGCCCAGCAGATCAAGGGAGGTGATTCTGCCCAGCTGCTCTGCTCTGGTGAGACCTCACCTGGAGTACTGTGTCCAGCCCTGGAGCCCTCAACACAAGAAAGGCATGGATTCACTAAAGGGAAGTCACGTGTGACTAATCTGATAGCCTGCTTTGATGGTGTGATGAATGGGTAGATGCAGGGAGAGCAGGGGATGTTGCCTACCTTGACTTCAGCAGGGCTTTTGACACTGTCTCCCATAACATCCTCATGGGAAAGCTCAGGAAGTGTGGGTTAGAAGAGCAGACACTGAGATGGGTTGAGAGCTGGCTGCACAACAGAGCTCAGAGGGTTGCAGTCAGTGGTGCAGAGTCCAGTAGCTGGGGACCTGCAGGTAATGGTGTTCCCCGGGGGTCAGTGCTGGGTCCAGTCTTACTCAACAGTTACATCAGTGACCTGGATGAAGGCACAGAGTGTACACACAGCAAGTTTGCTGATGATACTAAACTGGGAGGAGTGGCTGAGACGCTGGGAGGCTGTGCTGTCATCCAGTGAGATCTGGAGAGCTGGACAAAGAGGAATCACATGAAGTTCAGCAAGGGCAAGTGTAGAGTCCAACACCTGGGGAGGAACACCACTGTGCACCAGTACAGGTGAGGGGTAGACCTGCTGGAAAGCAGCCCCATGGAGAGGGACCTTGGAGTCCTGGTGGACAATAAGTTCTTCATGGAACAGCAATGTGCCCTTGGGGCCAGGAAGGACAATGGTCTCCTGGGGTGCATAGGGAAGAGCGTGGCCACTCTTCTACTCTGCACTAGTGAGACCACATCTGGAGTATTGTGTCCACTTCTGAGCTACCCAGTTTGAGAGGGAGAGGAAAATACTGGAGAGAGTCCAACAGAGGCTACAAAGATGATGAAGGGACTGGAACATGTCTCTCATGAGGAAAGGCTGAGAGCCTTGGGGCTGTTCAGCCTGGAGCAGAGAAGCCTGAGAGGGGATCTGATGAATGGTTACAGAGATCTGCAGGGTGGGGGGCAAAGAGAAGGGGCCAGGCTCTTTTCAAAGGTGCCCTGGGATAGGACAAGAGATAATGGTAGCAAGGTGAAACAGGAAGTTCCACCTCAACATGAGGAAAAACTTCTTCACTGTGAGAGTGCCAGAGCCTGGCCCAGGCTGCCCAGAGAGGCTGTGGAGTCTCCTTTTCTGGAGACTTTCCAACCCCCCTGGATCTGTTCCTGTGTGGGCTGCCCTGGGTGCTCCTGCTCTGGCAGGGGGGTTGGACTCGCTGATCTCCAGAGGTCCCTTACAACCCCTACCGTTCTGTGATTCTATGGCCTGATGGAGTGGGTCCAGAGGAGGCCACAAAAATGATCAAGGGCTGGAGCACCTCTCTTACCAAGACAGCCTGAGAGAGTTGGGGTTGTTCAGCCTGGAGAAGGCTCTGGGAAACCTTACTGTGGCCTCCCAGTAGCTGCAGGGGCTACAGGAAAGCTGGGAAGGGGCTGTTTCCAAGGGCATGTGGCAATAGGACAAGGGGCAATGGTTTTAAACTAGAGAGTGTCAGATTGAGACTGGATGTTAGGAAGAAGTTCTTTACTCTGAGGGTGGTAGAACACTGGAACAGTTGCCCAGGGAGCTGGTGGAGGCCCCATCCCTGCAGACATTCAAGGTTGGGCTTGCTGAGGCTCTGAGCAGCCTGGTCTAGGTAAGGACATCCCTGCTTACTGCAGGGGGGTTGGACTAGCTGACCTTCAGAGGTCCCTTCCAACCCAAGGCATTCTATGATTCTGTAATGATTCTATGATCCTACAAACCATGTTTAGTGTAGGATGAGGGACTGGAATTCATAAGTTTTTCTAAGTTCTCATTGTGATGTTGACCAAGTCCGAAAGTCATATGAGATTTCCTTTTTTCAGCTGAGTTGGGAATTGTTCATCACCTTCATCAAAACTCAGCAGCAATTTCCAATTTGTTCATCCCATTATTTTCGAGTCCATGTTTCCTTCCAAGAAGGTATACCCTAGTGGGCTCTGAACCTTCACAAGTCCCTAGGGTGCACCTGTGAAGAGGTTGCTTCAGAAGCATTCGCTACAGCACATTTTTATTAATCTGTCTTTTATTGCCATTAGTTCTGCCTACAGAGTAAGAACCTGGCTCATTCTCAGCAGAGATTTCCCACGTGAGGTTTTGCTATCATAGCAAAGCTGTTCTTCAGTTGACAACGTAACTCAGTCATTTTTTGCTCTTGATCTCAAACATCCAGGATCCACGGGTAGCCGACAGCAGGAAGACATAGCAATATTGACATTATACCTTCACAAGTCAAGGACTTTTGACCACATCCAGAGACTGTTTGCCTCTATTGTTGCGCTATCCAAAAGCAAAATCACTGTACAGAAGTTAACTGGCTAACAGGGTGTAAGATTACACTAAAATTTGCTATGACAGAGTTGATCTGAGTGATTAAAACATACACCACTGACAAAGACTGAGCACTGGAGGGCTTATTTACAAGAGCTTTCATCCCTGAGGCTGCAGAATGATTATCTTGACACCTATTTTCATCCAACAGAACCTTACAGAAACTCAAGGGAGCAGACATCAGACTGCTGTTTGTGTAAAGGGGTCAGATTCAGCCAAAGCTGATGCCATGCATTAATCCACGTGAATTCAGAATGGACATACGGACTGTTACTCAGAAGTAAATAAAAATACGTATCAATAGCTGGATTGAATTGAGATTCATAGATTGAATGTGTACTCAGTAGCTCCCTCCCCACTTTCCTGTAGTTTGCTGTGTCTGAGAATGGTAGAATAATTTAGAGTGGAAGTGATCTCAGAAGGTCATCTAATCCAACTCCCTGCTCAAAGCACAGCTAAGATAACTTCAGTCAGATCTTCTCAAGTTGCAGGCAGAGGAACTGTAGGTGCAGCAGTGTGCTCAGATGTCTTTGTCTCCATTTTAAGAAGGCAAGAAGCTGGTATCTCTACATCTGCCATGATTCTTTCCTGCTAGGGCAGGAAAGCAGCTAGTTGATGGACAGAGGTACTTGTCACCAAAGTCAGAAGAGATTTGCAGCCTGGGCCTCTCAAAATGTATCTCCTGAAGAAAGGCCTCTGTTTTTACAAAGAAAAGGCTGGGGGAAAGATGCAAGATAAGTTGCATGTAACTCAGTCACCTCCTAACGTTCACATTATTTTCTTGGAAGAAAGCAGAGTCAACCCTCCCAACCCAGCTATCGATGATGTACCAGAGGACACTGCAAGCCTTAGGCACACACCAGCCATGTCCCGTTCTCAGTTGAGTGCCATGTAATGACAGGTAATAAGCTACTCATTCTTTCAATGTCAGTGAATCAGAGCCTTTCTTACAGAAATCCAATTGCTTGTCACCAGGAGAAAAGGTCAGGAATACTGATGAATAGCCTAGAGAAGGGATAAAAACAGTCATTTCCATTTTACTAGTACACTCAGTAGGACATAAGGTGGAAAGAGAAGGGTAAAATGAGTCAAAAGGATTGGCAAAAAGGAATAAAAAAACACTGAAGTTGTGGTGAACTCTGAGAGTGAGAAGTTAGAAGACAGGCACAAATTATCAGCTCTGTATAGGATCTATAAAAGCAACTCTGAAGGCAGAAAACAAGCTGATTTACTGGTTGGAGGTATAAAAAAGGGGCAGTGAACTCAGAGGTGTTTGTGAAGAGCAGCCTAGTTACATCTAATAGATGTCAAACACGGAGATGAAAAGGATTTATGTATCTGTGGCAAAAATTCATGACCCTATAATTTCCTCTCAGCCACTGGTAAATATCCATAGGCAACTCTGCTTCCACTTTAGGCAATTAAAGAGCAAGAATCTCTTTCTGCAGTCCGTGAATATGAATCCACAGACATTGAAATAGCTCCAATAAGAAGCATTTAAAGTAACACTCCAAATACCCTTCATCTTGCAAGTAAGGTCTGTGAGCACAAACCCCTTGGGCATTAAACCTATATCTCCCACTAGGATAATGGATTAAAATGCAACAGCTCCCAGGTATAATTTTGCAGAAAAGCTCTGATTCTACATAGATATTTAACTACATGGAGGGAGTGAAGAAGTTCAGGCACCCCTCAGTGCCCTGCTCACAAGACTTTCTGTTATTTTTTTAAGTGAGTATCTCTCTCTACATTGTGCAGAGAGCTTAGCCACTCACACAGTAAAAAACTATACTGAATAATAAGTCACTTCTAAACTACTGAAATGTATTGTAATCAAAGGCAGGTCAAGATAAAAGGTAAAGCATCAACGTCTTGCCATCCCAACCCAACCCAGAAACGTAGAGACAAGTAAGCACAGGACAAAATTAGACCAGTACAGAACAGGATGGGAATCTGCTGAGACCAAATTATGCCTTTACAGGTTTTGGTAGCAATGTTCAAATACACACTGCATTTTAGACTCAAGTGGGTTAGGGTGGTTTCCTTTTCACAACACTTTCTCCTCCCTAGAAAAGCAATGTCCAGAGAACAAACTATGATTATTCATTGAGGGTAAGGCTGTCTGGAAAACCCCAGATTCATATGCTACAAATTCTTCAATGACTAAGGCACGGTGTGGCCAAAGAGAAAGGATGATCTGATATTTATGGCAACAGAATAGCACCCAAAGGAACTGGATTCTGTCCCCAGTTCACTCATAGGAGACAAACTCCATAGAAATGGATCCATTTTAGGGTAGGTTATAACCAGTGTGGAGTAGATCAACATGGAATTTAATGAGAGTTAAAACTGACCTCTCAGTTCAGCCACGTACAAACATCTCTGTGTTCCACGTCCCACGTTCTCCCTTGTGCCTTGTTATTACGATGCCCCACAGAGAGCACAACAGATCAAAGGAAACCTTGCAAAGTAAGCTACTCATTCCTTGCTGGTTTAGCTCTTTGATTTGGCTCCTGTGGTATAAGATAGAGGCAAATATCAGCAGAAGGGAGGGCAGAATCACAGAGCCACGGGGCAGAAAACAGTACTGTTTGTTCACGTTGCTGAGGTACTACACTCTAATGTACAGGCCACCTATAAAAACCGTCCTGGTTTGAGTGAGAACAGAGCTAATTCTGGTCAGTGATTTGACTTTTCAGCTCAGTTCTTCTCACTGCCTGCACTGTCTGAAGGCAGCAGCCTGTTCTCACAGACAGTGGCTGCTGCTGGCAGTGAGAACACCCCAAGCTTAGAGTTGCTACCAAGGGTTGGGGTGCAGACCAAGGCCACTGCTGGATCCTGGGCACCACATTGGGGGGTGCAGAAAGTGAAAGGTGGCACCTGCAGGGAGGAGGGGACAGGACAGGGGACCCCAAACTGCCCAGCCAGGGATCCCAGCCCATAGACATCATATTCGGGTTAGAGCTGAGGGATCCAAGGGGTCTCTGGGCTCTTCTCCCCTCTTGGACCGGCTTTGCCAGCTCTGCTTGGCTTGGCTCGGGTCTTCTTTCGGTTCCTTCCTCAAAGCACCCAAGGAGGACTCTCTCTGTTCTGCCCTCAATCCCAGTCGGTGTGTTCCTGACCCCAGTACCAGAATCCAGCTCCTGAACACAGCTCCCATTGCTGCGGGGCCCAGGCTGGGACTGCCCCGGTGCCTGCTCCACAGCACCAGTGGGGACGGGGATGGAATTACCAGCAGGGGGTTGGGTCCCATACTGGCTTTGTATAGATTGGTATATATTCCATTTCTATTATTTTCATTTTCACTAAAGCTGTTCTAGTTCCCTTTTCTAATGGCTGAGTCTCTCTCCCTTATTCCCTTTCCCTTCCTCTTTGGGGAGGGAGGGGGGTTAACAGAGAGCATCTGTTATAGGTCTAAGGGGCCACCCTGACCCTAAACCATGACAAGAATGAAACAAATTCTTGAAGAGCTGATCACTAAGCAGACTCTGCTCAATTAGTGCAGTGAATAAGGCAGGGATATCGTAAATACCATCAGAAATTTTAAAACCACACAAAAATGTGTACATCCAAGTGGAAATGAAGCATCGGTAACCCCAGCTCTGGCACTTTTGAGTGCTTTACTTCACAGCATTGAACACATTTTCAATCATAGGGATTTTTTGCAAGTATAATTTATGACATTTTTTGTCATAACTCAAAAACCTAAATATAACACCTTTCATCTCACCTCCTGGATAATCCTAAAAATGAGGATGCTAAGAAGCATTTCTTCTCAGTCAGACTAACAGAACAAACTAATTCTGCTGTGTCTTCAAAACGTAATACTTAGACATTTACTTGACCTTTAGCAAAGTTGTAAGAAAAACTGTATCCTGGAAAAAAGGATTCTCAAGAATATCTGCTCTTCTGAAAACTAAGAGCATGCTAGGCCAGACTTCAAGTGGCTTAAGCTATAGCTAAACAAGGACTAACCTTCTTCATAAAATTAAATTGCAACTGTATGACACTCAGAGATACTCATGATTTTTTGCCCTAGTGAATACTGAATTGACTTCTTCATTTTCTGTCCTGCAATACATTTACTAATTTTGGCAAAATTAATCCCATGGCTAGGTAGTCAAACTGAAAAGATCTCCTTGCCAGCGAAGGCTTTTTCTTTCCCATCTCTTCATTAGATCAAATATACATAGTCTTACTACCATTATTTCCAATATTTTGTTGGCAGAATAGCCAGTGCCATGATGGACATTTTCCTGACATTCATTTAAAATGCTTTTCTTATTCCTTGATTTTATCCTGTCTTTTAAGCTAGGAAGCAACACATTTCTCTGGATTTTTTGGCAATGGTCATCTTTAAACACTACTGACATTAGGCAGTTTGGTTGGGCAGATATGTTGACAGCACTTTTGGAACTACTACTGGAAGTTCTGGGATAAGTTATCTAGAACCTTGATTTAACCAGATGCAAGACAGAGGTCAAGTTTAACCGGATTCTATCTCTTAATTTCAGTTTTGATTAGTGACTCCTCTTGATTTCAGGAATAGAAAATACTTTTGATGATGGCAGTGGCAAGAATCTTAAACATACTCGGACTTTAACAGAAGTATTAACTTCTTAGCGTGAACCTCCTCTTAAATTTCCTGTTTTGTGGGTTGTGGTGGTCTCCATACAGTTTAGCAGCAGTTAACAGTCACTAGCAGAAGTATAAAAATAAGTTAATAGATTTGATACACCCTAGCTTTTAGGTGCAGTTCTTCATCAATTGTCATAGGAAATTGTCATAGGACTACAGTACAGCAGTATTCACTGTTTCATAATCTGTAAGAACTAGACTTATTTCAGGGACCAGAAATGAATTCTGAACTTCCAAGGTCCAATACTCTTATCTGCTCTTGCAAGCGGGATGTAACATGCCACTCTGAGCAAGATGGTCCCCAGAAAGGACGGCTGTTTTGTTCTGTGTACCAAAAAAGGGATGGGGAGCTGGCAGTACAAATCTGATAAGGGTGTTGTCTTCATATCCATATCATCTTACCAAAATGATGTTGTCAAACTGAAGGCCATTCAGGGAAGAAGCTACAAGTCAATACATCTACTTTATCAGGTGGAGATGCTAGAGGTTGGCAAGGCACAGCAGCAATCACCACCAAAACACTGAGACACGTTTGTCCATTAGCACGCCTGTGATAGAGGTGCTTTTTGCGTCAGAAATATCATTTTTTAAACACTTTGGTAATTTTCTGCTCACATCTTTCATTGTGAATAAGCTAAGACACCAGTCCTATCACAGAATCACAGAATGTTAGGGGTTGGAAGGGACCTCTAGAGATCATTTAGTCCAACCCCCCTGCCAGAGCAGGATCACCTAGATCAAGTCACACCGGAATATGTCCAGGTGGGTTTGGAACGTCTCTAGAGAAGGAGACTCCACAACCTCTCTGGGCAGCCTGTTCCAGTGCTCTGTGACCCTCACCATGAAAAAGTTTCTCCTTATATTTACCCAAAAGCTTCTATGCTCCAGCTTGTACCCATTACCCCTTGTCCTATCACTGGATGTCACTGAGCAGAGCCTGGCTCCATCCTCCCAACACTCACCCTTTCCACATTTATAGACATTAATAAGGTCACCCCTCAGTCTCCTTTTCTCAGGGCTAAAAAGCCCCAGCTCTCTCAGCCTCTCACCAGGGAGATGCTCCACTCCCTTCATCATCCTAGTGGCTCTGTGCTGGACTTTCTCCAGTAGCTCCCTGTCTTTCTTGAACTGGGGTACCCAGAACTGGACACAGTTCTCCAGGTGGGGCCTCACCAGCACAGAGTAGAGGGAGAGGGGAACCTCTCTCGACCTGCTGGCCTATACTGAGGCCCAATTTAGCAGATTTGTGTTTCTCACAAGTATTCAGAGAAACTGTATGATGTACTAGCACGAGATTTTTTTAATTTCGGGGTGGTTTTTTTTTTTCCACATCTTACTTCTTGCATAGTCACTTAAATTTGAACCTACCCTATTCATAAATGAATGGGGGTAACGGGGCTGGAAGAGGCTGGTGATTTGTATGCTGCCCTTCAAGAAAGTAGCACACAGTTAATTTTGCTGGAGGAATGCAGAGCTATTTGTGAAGTTGGAGAACACTTGGTATCCAGTTTCTGACATGAATTCTAGTAGCAAAAGACCTGGTTACGGAAAAGACAACTGATTATATCAATTTGGCTTCACTAGTGGGATAGCCAGCAACCAGACATTGGTATTCAGGGTTCTGCTCATAGCCCAGCTTAACGTGGCACAAGACAACTTCACTATTCTGTTACCACCAAAGGGGATCTGCAAAGTGTTCACAAATACCAGCAAAAACAAGCAATGGAGGGTAAGGCTAGAATCTCACATCTCCTGGTTCCTAATTTAAAAGATATATGAAAAAGTCTTTTTTTGGTGTCAGACATATTAAAAATATTTTACCAGATGTAGGCAAGCAAATAACTGAGTGCCAGGAAACGTGTGATGCTTGAGAGGTCTGTGACTGTGCTGTGCTGTTACAGTGCTCAATTTTTAAAACGAAACCAGAAATGAGTCACGAATTCAGGAGAAATCTGAGGCTTCATTAGCAGACAAAATTAGAAATGTGAGTCAACTTATCTTTATGTATTACGAAATTCTGAGAAGTTCTTCAACAATATTCCCATGAGATTAAATACCAGAAAAAAACCCCTATTAATTGACAGGAGATGGATACCAGCAGCCATATATGAGGGTCTCTCATCAGAAAGGCTTTTTTCTCCCTGACCTGGGATTATTTATTTAACTACGTGCTGTAAGACCCACTTACTTTCACAAACACGTAGGAAGAACGTTACCTGAGGAACTTGCCAGCTGAGGTTGTCCCTGGCAGGGAAAGATATGAAGGACATGATAGCAATGGTTTCTCTTTTTAGACCTTGAAAGTAAGAATCTTAAGTCTGCTTAAAAAAAAATTATGAAAAAACTTAAACTGTGTATCAAGAGAAGGTCATTCCTGATTGCAACTTCTCATTTTTACTCACTTTACCTTAGGAACTGGCACTCTTTCATCATGGCTAATATTCCATTCTGTTTGGAAGCAGGATGGTTAAGCTCCTGAAAGATGTACTGTTGCAAACATAGTAATATTTGAGACAATGTACAAGTCAGAACTGAAGTTACATCAGGAAGAAAAAACAAATGGTTCAATAAGTTGTTAACTATCCAAGATAAAAAAGCAATTCACACATTTTTTAGAAAGATGGAGCTTACGTCAGGTAACGGTGATAATATCACCAGACATTCACAAGAATGCACGTTATAATGTAATCATTAGACTATGTTTCCATGTTTTCTTGCTTTGTGTTCTAGCTTGCATTAAAAAACGGTGACATTTGTTGCATTATTCTATAATCGGAACAGTGGAAATTCATTAACTTATGCAACAAATGAAGCTAGGCAAAAAGTTTTCCTTCCCTGTTCTTCCAAATGTATTTCCACTGACTACATTATTTCCATTCTCTTTCCATTCCAAGCACTGTGAAAACAGTTGGATGAAAGTAGGTTAGCAGTGATTTGAAGGATTCCCCCACACGAAATGCTGAAGAATAATATTTAATATATCCAGTTAAAAGGTCATAAATATACAATGATGAGGAATTGAACTTAGCAAATGTGTATAAAATTGTTCTTTCATATTATTTTGACAGAAAAAGGCCAAGCAATTACTGCCATTCTGAAAAAAATGTGAAATTGCAGAAGAATTGTTTTCTACCTAAATAAAATATTTTATAGAAAAGCCTATATTGGAAACTGCTGACTGTGTCATTGACTTACCCTCATCTGCCTAACTAACGTTAAATACACTACATCCTACACTAGGATGAATGTAACTAGGTACAGTCATAAATAAGGTCTCATTTTCTTTAGACTGGCATTCAGTTGTTTGCAGACATGGAAAGAAACCAATGATTTAAGTCTTTTCAGCCTATCCTTTGTGTTTTGTGTGTTTAACTAACTGTTCCATCTTATATAGCAAAAAGGAGAGATTTTATTAGTTATCAAACTATAGAACATAAACTACCGTGCAACTCAGCAAGCAAATCTAAGTACCTCTCACATAAACCTCCTAAACAGAGTTCTGCTCTCACCACTGAACCCCCTGCTTGCTCAAAGTAGAACTAGTTGTATGAAGAATAGAAACATCAAAATACTGAAAGAGAAGCGTCTGCAGAAGTAATACAGAAAGAAAGATAACTAAAACCCAAAAGGATGAATGTTAAGAGCAACAAAGGGGGAACTAATAGGGGAAAGTTCAGGCACTGACCTTCAGGGTCAGTGACCTTCCAACAAGAACAAGATCCAGTTGTCTCCCAGAGCCCTTTTAGCATCAGGAGTCTGCACCATAATCAGAAATTCTTAGACACCATCTTAATTAAGACCAGAAGCTGCAGTCCCAAGAATCTGGAAAGAATGGGCTAGAAGCATGGCGAGAAAAGGGGCGATTCTGCACATACAGAATCCACTTCAATAGCTTTGCAGTTGCTGCTTTTGCCCCAAGTTTCCTTTGGCTTTTGAATCTAATGTGGTACACAAGATTACAGATAGGTACCCAGGAATTAGGACAGGGGATGGCATAATTTCTGCAGTAGTGCTCTTTTCCTTGTGCGTGTTATGAAAGAAGGGTGAAGCCTGGGAAATATTTAACTTGTGGTATAACTGTTCACTACTTCAAAGTGACCTGAAACCCTCTCAGATGCAGAGCTGTTACCTGCAAGCTTCTGACTTATTTTACTCTTTCTATGGCTGGCAGCTAAGCAACGTTCAGGATGCTAATTCAGAATGCTCCCCACAGAACTCAATTGGAAGCCCTGAAAGAAACTCCGGAAACTGCTGTTAAGAGGAGCTACCTAATCCCAAGAGGGAAGAAGAGAGCATTTCCTCCTTCCCTGCCACACATGCAACAGCTCATAAAGCTGTGGATAAAATTAACCATCTCAGTCATGGTAATTTTCATCACAGGGTGATGAGGAGTGGCTGGAGAGTGGCCAGGCACACAGGGACCCGGGGGTGCTGGTGGCACCCGGGTGAACAGGAGCCAGCAGTGTGCCCAGGTGGCCAGGAAGGCCAACAGCATCCTAGCCTGGATCAGGAACACTGTGGCCAGCAGGAGCAGGGAGGTAATTGTGCCCCTGTACTGGGCAATGGTGAGGATGCAGCTTGAGCACTGGGTTCAGTTCTGGGCGCTGGAGGATAAAAAAGACATTCACGTGCTGGAGCAAGTCCAGAGAAGGGCAACGAAGCTGGTGAGGGGTCTGGAGAACGTGTCTGATGAGGAGAGGCTGAGGGAGCTGGGGTTGTTTAGCCAGGAGGAGGCTCAGGGGAGACCTCCTTCTCACTAAGCTACCCAAAAGGAGGTTGTAGAGAGGTGGGGGTGGGTCTGTTCAACCAAGCAACAAATGATAGGATAAAAGGAAATGGACTCAAGTTGCACCAAGGGAAGTTTAGGTTGGATATGAGGAATAATTTCTTTACTGTACAAGATCTCAGGCACTGGAACAGGCAGCCGAGGGCAGTGGTGGAGTCCCCATCCCTGAAGGTATTGGAGAGTCATGTAGTGCTGAGGAATATGTATAGATTTAGACAAGCACTTGTCAGTGTGGGGTTAATGACCAACAGATTGAGGGAGGTTCTCCTCCCCCCCTACTCTGCCCTGGTGAGACCACATCTGGAGTGTTGTGTCCAATTCTGGGCTCCCCAGTTCAAGAAACACCGGGAAATACTGGAGAGAGTCCAACGGAGGCTGCAAAATTGATGAAGGGACTGGAACATCTCTCTGATGAGGAAAGGCTGAGAGCCCTGGGGCTGTTTAGCCTGGAGAAGAGAAGCCTGAGAGGGGATCTGATGAATGGTTACAGAGATCTGCAGGGTAGGGGGCAAGTGGAAGGGGCCAGGCTCTTTTCAGTGGTGCCCTGGGATAGGAGAGAGGCAGTGGTAGCAAACTGGAACATAGCAAGTTCCACCTCAAGATGAGGAAAAACTTCTCCACTGTGAGGGTGACGGAGCCTGAAAGAGGCTGCCCAGAGAGGTTGTCTTCCAAGTCCCTTCCAACCCCTACCATCCTACGATTCTATGATGCTTGGCGTTGAGGATGGAGGAGATGCTGTGACTGTCCAAGTTACTTCTGGTTCCCACTCGACTCCTGCCTTTAGGCGCAGTGAAGGTGCCGACCACGCAATTCGACAGGAGCTGCAGATGGGCACCAGCCCTGCTCTTTTCTGGCTCAGGACTAAACTCGCAGGCTCTCACCAGCAGCATTTCGTGCCGAGGGGGGACAAACCCTTTGCCGCCGAGTTGCGAAGCAGGCTGCGGGACAAGTCAAGCAGCCGGTCCGCCGGCGGTGAGGAAGCCGCTAGTGGCGTCCCCACAGCCTCCCCACGGCCCCAGCGAGACAAGCAGCGCAGACGGCGACCGAAGGGCTCCGCACGCCTCTGCCAGTCCGCCTGCCCCCCGCGCAGTCCCCGAGAGCTGCCATCCCTCGGCTGCTGCGGCTTCTCCTCCTCCCCCGGCTCATCCCGAGGGCTGCATCTCCCTCCAGCCGCCATCCTGAGCCGGGGAGGGAGGGAGGGAGGGAGGGAGGGAGGGAGGGTGGGTAGAGGACAGAGCCGCTCAGCCGAGCGCCCGGGTGTTCCCCCCGCGTCGGACGCGTCGGGCGCCAGCTCGCACCTCTTCGGAGAGAAGCTGGGGCGCCCACCGGGAGGCTCAGGGCAGCGCTCACCCCAACCCGCGCACCTCCCGGGGCCGACGGAGCTGCCGCCGCCGCCGCCGCGCCCCCCTCACCAGCCCCGCCGCGAGCCGCCGCCAGTCGGCCGCCAATCACAGCCCGGCCCCGGCCGCGGCCGCGGTGCCTCCCTCCCTCCTCCTGCCGCCTGTTGTTGTTGGGGCTTCTCCGCAGCTGCCGGGGGGCGGGGGCGGAGCGGGGGCCGAGCGGCCAATCCGGCGGCGCGGCTGCGCCAGTTACTTTAGCGGCAGGAGCGCAAGCGGCTTGTGCCGCTGTCTCGGGCGGGAGGGGCGGGGCCGAGAGGGGAGGGGAGCGGGGGTCGCGAGGCCGGATCCTGGCGCGCGGGTGCGCGCGCGCGCGCCGGCCCCTGGCTCCACGGCTCGAGGAGCGGACCGGACCATGGCGGCCGCGGCCGCTCGGCGGCCCTGGGCCCTGCGGTGCCTGGTGGCGGCCGCGCTGCTGTTCCGCGGGGCGGCCGGTGAGTGCGCGCGTGTCCGGGGGAAGGAGGCGGGAGACGGAGCGGGTGAGGCGGTGTACGGGGCGGGGGGGGAGGAGAGCGGCGGGGGGCTGCGGGTCCCCGTCGGTTCCTTTCAACAACATGGCGGAGGGGCCGGCTGGGGCGGAGTCGCCTTCCTCCCCCCCGCTCCCCCGGTGCCCGAGCCTGGCGGAGCCTGGGGACCGTTCGTCCCTTTGTTGGCCGAGCGCGGCGGCGGCGGCTCTGCCGGATTTGGTGCGGCCGGGCGAGCAGGGGCGGCGGCTGCTCCGGGTGGTGAGGCGGCGAGGGGCGGACGGTGGCACCCGCCCTCCGCCCGTGCCCGCCTGGGAGCGGCGGTTCGGGGGGCACCTGCCCGGGGTAACTTTCCCGCGCCCCGTGCCCGGTGAGCCCTGGCGGGCGTCCTGTCCCACGCGGGCACGGGTGGCCGCCGCGTGTTCCGGCAACTGGAGCGGCCGAGCTGCCTCCCTCTCTCCCGGCGGGCAGAGCAGCCCCGAGGAGCTACCCCCGCGGGGAGGCCGCGGGTCCGCAGCGGGCCGGGGACACGGGGCCGGGCCTTGCGGGCTGTGCTCAGCGCGCCGAGCAGCGCTTACAAACTGTGCCCCGGGGGGGAGGAGAGGCGAGCGGCGTCGGCTGGTGCCGGTACGTGTTGAATGCTCCACGTAGCGAAGGTAAAGGGCTCCCGTCACTCCCACGTCAGATGCCTGAGCTCCGTTACACGGCAGCCTGTGACGTGCAGGCAGCGTGGTGGTTTGGGTGGGTGAGCTTCAGTCACGGGCGGCTGGCTACCTGTCTGCTCTGTGAGGAGCGAGCCATGCGGAAGTCAAACCTTTGGTGACTGTTCTGCAGAAAACTGGTTTTGTTCCTGCAGCCTTCTGTACCTGTGCCCTCTTGTGAGAGAGACTTGTGTCAGAGCTGTGCTGTTGCAGAGCTAATGCGTGAAACAGGGTTTCTTAATAGCGTTCAGAAATATTTTTCCATTAAAAGAAGGAAAAAAAAAGAAAAAAGCCTGTTTTGTTCTTCGGTTAGCAGTCTGGGCCAAGTGTCCCAATCTTACAGACACTGTACTCCAATTTGTTTAGGTTTCAGTGTCACCTTTAGTAAGTTAGATGTTGATGAAGAGGACAGATAAACAAAATGTGCATTTTATAATGGGTCCACTTCCTAAATTCTTCTGTGGGCAGATTGTATATTGCTTTCAGTTTTAAGAAGGCAGTGGAGAATCACTGTGACTTCCTTCTTCAATTACAGCTTCAAGACATCCCTCAATCTGGATTTTTACCATACTGTTCATAATAGAATCTAAGTTCATACTTGTGCTGTAAAGAAAATTTTATTTAAAGAAAACATAACTTGCTGTACTAAAATTCTTTTCTAATTGTCCATATTATTGCAGAAGATTGTGATCAGTGGTGCAGAGTCCACTTGGCAACCTGTAACTGGTGGTGTTCCCAGGGGTCAGTGCTGGCTCCAGTCTTACTCAATGTCTTCATCAGTGACCTGGATGAAGGCACAGAGTGGACCCTCAGCAAGTTTGCTGATGATACTAAACTGGGAGGAGTGGCTGACACACCAGAGCTGTGCTGCCATCCAGTGAGACCTGGATAGGCTAGAGAGCTCGTCAGAGAGGAACCTTACGAAATTCAACAAGGGCAAGTACAAGGGTCCTGCATCTAGGGAGGAATAACCCCTTGCACCAGTATAGGTGAGGGGCTGACCTGCTGGAAAGCAGTTCCACAGAGAAGAACCCTGGCTTCCTGGTGGCCGGTAAGTTCTCCATGGGACTGCAGTGGGCCCTGGTGGACAAGAAAGTCAATGGTTTCCTTGGTCTCATAGAGTGTGACCAGTAGGTTGAGGGAGTTTCTACTTTGCCCTAGTGAGACCACATCTGGAGTGTTGTGTCCAGTTCTGGGCTCCCCAGTTCAAGAGGGACAGGGAAATACTGGAGAGAGTCCAATGGAGGCTACAAGGGAGATGCAGGGCCTGGAACATCTCTCTGATGAGGAAAGGCTGAGAGCCCTGGGACTGTTTAGCCTGGAGAAGAGAAGCCTGAGAGGAATGTTTACAAAGATCTTCAGGGTGAGTGTCAAGTGGAAGGTGCCAGGCTCTTTTCAGTGGTGCCCTGGGGTAGGACAAGGAATAATGGGTATAAGGTAGAACACAGGAAGTTCCACCTCAGCATGAGGAGGAACTTCTTCACTGTGAGAGTGACAGAGCCTGGAACAGGCTGCCCAGAGAGGCTGTGGAGTCTCCTTCTCTGGAGACTTTCAAACCCCCCTGGATCTGTTCCTGTGTGGGCTGCCCTGGGTGACCCTGCTCTGGCAGGGGGTTGGACTTGGTGATCTCCAGAGATCCCTTCCAACCCCTGTGGTTCAATGATGATTTGATGGTTAACATCTTAAAAGCTTCGTATGCAAACAAGACAGTAGACTTCTGTAGAAAAGACAAAGGGTGAAAGTGGTGGTGTGCTAAAAAAAGGGTATTTTGTGTTTACTTTGTTTAGTTTAAGAAAAAATAATTCTTCCTATCCAAGGGAATGGGGAGGGTCCAGTTCTTAATCCATAACTCATAGACAGGTCCTGATACTGGTAAAGGGGTTAAATAAGTTGGCAAAAGTGCAAGGTATGGTTTGGCTCCTGTTACTTAGTATTCTTATCATGGTTTGACAGAAGTCAGGCATTTTCTGCTTGCTTCTGATGTTGCTGTTCTGCAGCATGCTGTGTTATTGCAGGATCAAGTTGCCTCCTGATAGGGTTTGTATGGAGATCAGGCATGTCCTGCACCACAGCAGCCAGCTCAACAGTACAACAGCCCTAATTTATAAGACAATGTCTGAAACTCAGCTTTTTTAGCTGTGTGAGCCTTGGTCTTTGGTGTTCACAAAATTCTGGGGAGTCATATCTTGGAAATTCTTGCATTGACAGAATTGCTTCTAACTGCAAATAAAGCTGGAAATCTGTTTTGTGTAGTGAAATTAATTTCAAAGTACAAATGAAGGCGTTGTTTTTTTTCTTTCTGTTTTCATAATGCTTGTAGAATTATGACCTAGTCTTTTAATTTTAACTTTCGGGTTTTTTCCTGTGTGCTCTTCTATGAAAGGTACTAGAAACAATTTTGTGTCTTGCTGTGAGAGGCATGAATGTGTCTGTGAGTAGCTTTATGGATGAAATGGAAAAATACCCAACCTGTTCAGTGCTTTTGGTGACTGCACTATGGAGAGTAAAGAGTAAAAGAAAAAGAGTAAAACCTTCTTTAAAGGTGGGATTTTGCACAAGGCTTTATCATTACTTGCAAGGTGAGGACAGTGCCTTAATAAAGGAGTTTGTTGGTTTGCTTGAGTGCATCACTTTGGTTACCAAATCCTGAAAGTTTTGCTTAACAAAGATGGATGAAATGTGTGTGAAAGTTGTCCTGAATATTTGAGATCCAGAGTGCTGTTACTTCACAATGGTTCTGTTTAATTAGTGCCTTTGTGAGAAGAATGAATTAGGGAAAGTCATGAATTATGGTTTTAAAAAAACCTACCTATGTTCCAGATACTGCAAGAGCTAAACTTTTTCTGCATCTTGAGCTATAAGAGTTCAGAGATGAATCAGGTTGTAATGTTTGAGAGGATTGTCTGAATGAGAGAATAGAAAGATAGACAGCATCTTTCTGTATTATGCTTTTTTATTTCTGGCAAATGTTATTGGATAGGGAAAAACCGCCAGTAAATGCTGCAGTCCTCTTGCTCCTCTCCCCAGAATCCACTGCTGTCTCTTGCACATCATAGCTTCCCTCCTTTATCCTTGGAACTCTCTGTCTCGTGGAACTGAGTTCTGATTGTTCTGGTGAAGTTCTTCCTGGGGAAATTTTGGGTTCAAAAATTGTTTTTCATGGGAGTTAAAATCTCACAAGAGAAACACCTGAAGTTTCTTCTTCAGCTGAATGCTGCTGCTGGGGCCCGAGGCTGGCGGTTTTAAATTTGTAAAGCAAAGATACACGATGAACAATTTTGCACTAATAATACTTTTATTTAATTACTGATAATGAGATGTGAGGCGTTGCTGGTTTTTAAGAGCAACTCAGATGTTTTAGCTGCTGTAATGCCCTTTGGTAGCATCCTTTGGACAGTATTTGCCAGGATTCCAGCATATGATTTCCAACCAAAACTTCTTTGGCTGAAGGCAGCGTTCTGTTAAACTGTCTGCCTGAAGCAGTCCTTCAGGATGTTAGCAAATGCCATGTAGTGATTCATAGGGTCTTGCACAAGTCTAAAAGTTTTTTAGACTCTGCAGTTTTCTTACTTCCAATTGAGAACAGATACAGAAAAGACTGATAGGTAGCTACGGGTGCAGGTTGCTTAAAGTGAAGCGGATAGGGTGTACTTAATTCTCTGTTCATGTTTTGTGTGAAGTAGCGTATCTGAGCTCCTGGGAGGTACCTCACATCTTCCCAAGCTGTGCAGTCCCAGCGTCTCGTTTATGTTGCCACCTTGCTTTATGCTTGCTCACTGTTGCCATTCCAGGCTACAACAGAAGAGAGACTTTTTCAAAAGGGAAATACAAAACTCTCAAAATGAATCTGAGCATGAGGAATTACCCAAGTAATTCTAACCAACAGAAGAGGTTAATCTGTTATTAAATCAGACTGAGGTATGAGAAGTATGCTGTTGATGAGTTCAGTGACATGCCATGTGTCATAATGCACACACACCCTTTATAACCACATTGTCTCACTATATTGTGGCAGTCAGTCACAGAAAGCAGGAGTGGGTATGTGGAATGCTCATGGTGCACCGAGGAAATGTGGTAAAGATGACACTGAATTACTGTGGTGATCCCAGTTTCTGTTCTGTGCTGGGTCACTGGTTGTCCATATAATCTTCAGTATGTTCATTTAGCTGTCTGTACTTCCATTTCTCAAGCCTAACATTGCCTTTCCTTAGTTGGCAGTGGAGCCTCTCTCTAGTGATACCATCTAAACACTGTTCTAATACTTAAAATATAATTAAAAGAAAAACTCTGTCATGGAAAACATGGGCTAAGATGCGAGTGAAAACTTGTTTCCTCCTCTTTTGGGTTAGTAGTTTTGAATGAGCTTTCTGTGGTAGTAAAGTTAAAGGGTGTTTTCCAAGTATACTGAAATGCATCATGCCTGCAAGATATTACTGGCTCTGGAAGATCAGCTTAATCAGAGTCGTCCTCCTCTGCTCGTGTGGTATTATCAACCCGTTCTAGAAATGTGTGTATTCATTGAAGTGAACTTGAAGACCTGATTGGTTTCTGAGCTTTTAAAATTACTATCATGTTTTGCTGAGAAGAACATGGACTACTTGGAGACAAAGCAAACATTGGTATCTCCAAGAGGACAACAACATGGTATTTTTTTCTTTGAGAGCAGTTGAGTCCAAGTTATAGGAATGAAGTGATTTAACTACAGTTGGTCATTGACATCTCCTCATGCCACTGATGTTAAATCTACAGTGTGTTCATGTAGTCAGTCTTTGTTCTTTTTCACATAGATAACTGGGGAGTGAGACATGGGCAAGGATATTCAAACTCAGTTTCCTCTCCTCCTGGTATGGATTGCTGCTGAGGATGCTGAGTTCTCACGTTAGTAAAACATGGAAATGTTATTGTTACACACTTGAGTTGGAAGGCAAGAACAATTTTAAGTGGTGAGCCTAGGAAAGGGGCTGAGGCACTTTTAATATGGGCTGGGGGGGGTTGAGTACACCCACGAGAGAGCAGCAGACCCCTGTATTCCTCGAAGCTTTGGCTACTTGGTTGGGCGTTGCTTTCTGCTTTTGGAAAGGGGGGGAGTAGCTTCAGAAGGAAGCTGTGATCTGTTTGTGCAGAGAACCATTCAGATGTGACTGACAATGTACTGTGTCTTGGCAGGAGACTAAAAGATCGTGTCATCAAACTGGAACAAAAATATAATTTGTATCAAATGGCACTCATTGGGAGCCGGGTAGCAAAAGAGGTGGGAACAAAGGGGATGAAAGACAGCCAGTGCTGCAGGGAGTCAGCGTGGTGTAGGTGTGTCTATAGCTTGTGTCTCTGCAGCTTCACGAGGTCAGGAAGATGAATAAGCTTTGGGTCGTCCCAAACTTCAAGTAACTTGGCCTCTGTACAGTGACTCAGTGACTGAATAGCAGTCTCTAACTGTAGGCATTCAGATGTTACGAGCCAAAAATATTTAAATGGGAAGAAAATAAAAAGCATAGATGAAGCAAATGAGCTAAAGGCATGCTTGTTAAGAAAGTTGAAAGAGCTATAAACGTGTGAATATTTTAGGAAATTTTGAATGGCTTAAAAAATGTGTTCAACTGCAGATTACCAGGGGCATACCAACAAGAAATAAATATTAGCATAGTTAAACTCTGAGTAAGGCGTTCCTTACTTCTTGTCAGGGGGCTGGGAGTGGGAAATTACATCTTCAAAAGTGATACTGCTAAAAGCTTTAACTTCCCATGTGCCTGTTCTCATTTCGTATCCTTTGTAATTTTATTTGTTTAGTATTATAGATTATAAGATTATAAAATTTATATAAGATTATAAAATTTTGCAATCCTGCTCTTGCTTTTTTCCTCCCTTTTTCTGACTGGTCTGTGGGTTGGTGACTGAAACACGGGTTATCTTTCTGTAGTGGATCCTAAGAACTTTACAATATTTTTCTCTAACGGTAGAGGATAATTGGCAATAATTTGTTTTGATTCATAATCTTGGAGGGACGTGTTCTCAGAGAAAGGGTCGTGACTCAGAATTAAGACTTTGAGATGGTGATCTGATCTCAAATGCATATTCCATTTATCTAAATCCATGATAGAGAGGTGTGTAAAATCTGAGGACATTCACATGGTTACCTTAAACTCTTGAATTCAAGTAAAACACCAAATTTCAGACTTTGGAGCATCTTTTCCTTTGCTGCTTATTAATCCTCACACCTTTGCTGTGACTCTCCTTTTTGTCAGGAGAGGCTTGTTTGTGGCTCTGCAGTTTTTGTGCTTCAGGCATGAATGTTGAAGATATTTTAAATTTGTATATATTTCTGTATGTCAATCTATCTGTATGTATATACTGGCTTATTTTAATCTGTATGTATATACTGGCTTATTTTAATCTATCTGCACGTCCTATACTAGCTTTTTCTTTCCAGAGATGAACAAGTGGAGTCAGTGTACTGATATTTTTATTGTTGCTGCTGCTCTGTTTTCTGTCCGACTTTTTTTCCTGTTAATGCAGGAAGGAATGGAGAAAGAAATTTGAAGTAGTAGTCTTCCTTCTCCAAGAACTTCTGCAATTTAAAGAATGAAACCTGATCGTTGTGGACGTGATTAGTCTGTCAGTTCTGCTTCCCTCCTTCACTGGTGCAATTAATAGCTTTAGTAGACCAGGAACTTGAGTAGATGTAAGGCAGTATTTTCCTAAAGAACGAGTCTAAACCATATTCTGCTTGTGTGAAAGGGTAGGTTCTCAGGTGATTCAGGATTTGGTTTTTAATGAGGATTAAGCCTTTGTATGCCCTTTCATTGGCACAAAATTGAAGCCATCAGGTAATGTATAAACTATTAATCTCGGGTAGCAAGCTGCATCCTATTTGTCACTTATTAAAGCTATAGCTGTGGTTATTGTAAAAAGCATTGCATTATTTGTATTCAAAAATAGCAGAATTGCATGCTATAGAGGGTACAGTGTTATAAAGAAGTCTAGATCTTTAATATAAGGAACTGTAGTGGAACTTCTTTACCTGGAGAAACACTAAGAAGATTGTAGCCTTTCCCTTTTAAAATGTAATGGTATAAGGAGAGATGACTTCAGCTTTAAATTTGACTTTCTTTTTTAATCTGCTCATCTTATTTTTTTTTATCCCACTAAAAAGCCTTGTAGTGTTGCTCTTTAGTCTTGGAGCTCAGTGTTTATGTAACCAAAAAAGATTATATGCCTCCTAGTGTTTTGAAGTTTTCTGTAGCCGTTGAAGTTTCTCTGCTCAGAACATGTACCAATACTAACAGTCTCTTTTCTCAACACAGCACTACAGTGTTACTGCCATCTATGTACAAAAGACAACTTTACATGTGTGACAGATGGGCTGTGTTTTACCTCAGTAACACGAACTGCAGACAAAATCATACACAACAGTATGTGTATAGCAGAAATAGATCTGATTCCCCGAGACCGGCCCTTCGTCTGTGCCTCCTCTTCCAGAGATGGAGTCATTACTTTGCCTCTTTGCTGTGACAGAGACCACTGCAATAAAATAGAACTTCCCATTCCAACACCAGGTAAGGGCTTTGGCATATTGGATTCTTTCAAAAACAGAATTCTGTAGGTGAATTTGAACACCTAAAGTACACTCTAGATTCTGCAACTAATTCAGGAGATTTGGCACAAGGAATGTAGTCTTCTGGATAAAGACGTTAGTGGTGAAGACTCAGATGCAAGTCAAATGGAAACTGAGTAGGAAATAGTTGCTTTTGTCCCCTGTAATGCTTATTTTGATTCTTGGAGAAGTTTTAACAAATACATTGAAATAGTTTGAAGGTCACTGTGAAATACAATAAATGTAGTTGCATAAAAAGAAAGAAATCGTTTTATCGTTTTCTTTAATTTTTACTTTCAGGCCCTACTCCAGGAAAACCATCCTCTAATCTAGGACCTGTGGAACTGGCTGCTGTGATTGCTGGACCTGTCTGCTTTGTCTGCATTTCACTGATGTTAATTCTGTATCTCTGTCATAATCGTACTGTAATTCATCATCGTGTGCCAAATGAAGAAGATCCCTCCCTGGATCGTCCCTTTATATCAGAAGGAACTACTTTAAAGGATTTAATTTATGACATGACAACTTCAGGCTCTGGGTCAGGTAGTGTCACACTGCTAGTCATGATTTCTCTGGTTAAGAGACATAAAGCTTTTTTTTAATATTGTAAAATCTACTTAAATTTATCATAGAAGAAATAACTAGAAAAGCTACTTCTATGTTGACTCTCTTCAGTGTCAGTGAAGACTTTATATAGAAATAAGTGATATAAAAGAAACATTGATTTGCTGATACTGTTCCTCACCAAAGTACAGTCTGATATGCAAGGAACATCAGTTAGCTATTGTAAATGGGTTTTTTCTTCTATTAGTAAGGCTCAGTCATTTACATTTTTGTTCTGCACAGCACATCTCAATTACAGTCTGCTGTGGTTTTGAGATAATTTGTGAGTTTGATTTTGTTTTGTTTTTCTTGTAGCTTTAAACTGAAAATTGATTTATATCTGTAGCTTTTGCTATGTGAAGAATATTCAGAATTTTAAGCCTGAGTTAACATTTTAGCCAGTTCTCTGTTTACAGAAGGTATTTTTTCAGTTGCAAATAGCCATTTCTGTGTGTAGAAGGGGTGCAGTACTCAGACCGCATCAGAAGAATTTCTGTCTTTTGATTTCATTAATTTTTGTTTTAATTCTGACTGAAGCAGGTGAAGTCTCTATCATAATCCTGACATAGCTGCTTATAGGATTGTGGCAGTCTGTCATGGAAGTATGGTTTAATGGGCATTGGCAAGGTGTGATGTGTCAGGTAAATCAGCGTATAAGTTAATTTATGCTCCATGTTAAGGAGCAAGACATCTGATTGTGTGCTGCAACTCCTTACCAGCTTTCTACTATACAAAAAGTTTAATACAAAAATTACTCCTCCTACTTGTATGTGCTGAAACATCCATGCCCTTTCAGACTGCTTTCTGCAGACAAATACTGCGATTTGATTCCCAGATGCTGAATTCTTTAATTTCCCAGAACTGGGAAAAACTATAAGAACTGGGAAATAGCTATAATAACAAACACCAAGCATCTAGGTTGTGTTTCTTTCCCAAGGGCAGCTGGTAAAACTGTTGCTCTATAAAGTAAAATCAATGTAACTTGCTGAACACGTTTAGAATGTAGGTCAAAATAAGCCATCTTTAGTCATATCATCACTGAGGGTGAGGTTGCACCAAATGTGTGGGCAGTTATGTTTCAGTTATGTTGCTCCCTGGTTAGAACTGGAGCTTTAGTAGTTACTGTTTATCTCCATTTTCTCATTTACTAATAACTGTAACTAAATCAAATATGAAAAGGATTAATAGGACTTCCAATGTACTGCACTAGAACTTGATAAATGCAAATGCTGGGCTTATTCCTCCAGTTATGTTTTCTAGGACAGGTGTACAGAAGTAAGAGACTTAGTGTGAGAATATGGAGTTGGAGATCTACATTTCTTGGAATGCAGGAAGTTATGATCTATAAATGTTGTACTAATAGGAGCATGAAACTCTTTACTTAATGTCTGCATTTTTTCCTAAAGAAAGCTGAAATTCCAATTTAAAAAAAAAATTAAACCTTAAAAGAGCAGCTCTGTGTTCTCCACATGTGACTGCTCATCTGCAATGTACTACCTGCTATCACGTAGAATGTTAGGGGTTGGAAGGGACCTCCAAAGATCGTGTCCAACCCCCCTGCCAGAGCAGGACCAAAACTAGGGCAAATCACTCAGAAGTGCATCCAGACAGGTCTTGAAAGTCTCCAGAGAAGGAGACTCCACAGCCTCTTCCAGGGAGTCTGTTCCAGTGCTGTAACACTTAAAGAAGTTCTTCCTCATGTTGAGATGGAACTTCCTGTACTCAAGCTTGAATCCATTGCTGCTCGCCCTATCACAGGGCACAAATGCAAAGAGGTTGTCCCTGCCTTCTTGATGCCCAGCCCTCATGGATTTATAGAGATCTACCTTCTCTTCCATGTGCTTAGAGATGACCTCTGAAATGAGCTGCCCCATCATTTTTCCAGGCGTGGAGATGAGGCTGACTGGTCTGTAACTTCCTGGATCTTCCCTCTTTTTGAAGACTGGAGTGACATTGACTTTCCTTAGCTGTTGCTTAGTAAATCCAGGAAAAAAAACCTTTACAGTTTTCCCTTGGAACAGTATTTAGTCATACTTGGTTTAGAGTGTTGTCTGGTTGAGAATTCCCTTCTCACTGCTCTAGATAATCACGGCACTTCTGCCACTTTCTACATGGCTGCTACCCATGCTGCTTTAGATCAGAAGTCAGGCCTGTTATAATGTTAATTCAGGCTTAGTTGTCAATGGGTCTTTCTGTTTATCAGGAATATTCCTTCTTTTTCCTCCTGGCCTTCTTCCCCGTGGTGCTTCTGAACTTCATGTTTGAAAACTCTGAAAGTACTCCTTCAAAATAACTCTTGAAAAATGGGGAATCCCAGTTGGAAGAAAGCTAGGATTCTTCCTCCAGAGGAACTGGTCTTCCCTGGCCTGTTTCCAAACTGCACTTTAAGTAAAAGCAGTCTTCCAGGGAATTGCTTAGTTTCCAGAGCTTCAGGACACTGAAGCTGGTCTAGACCTCTGAGCACCTGACCTGCTATAGTACTTGAGCATTGTCTACTGATGGCTGCATCAGAGGAGGAAAACCAACAAATACGGTTGAATTTGACTTGCCTCTGAGGAAAGCTCTTCACTAATTTGTTTTTATGCTTGAATGACAAAGTCCTGTTCCCTGTAAAACCAGACTGGACGTTTCCTTGGAGTGATCTTTTAACTTCAGCTGCAGTGAGTTCCATGTTCTTCAGATGTTTAAAACAAGTATTAGGCTGTACTTCCCTTTTTATTATGACCGTGGGACAGGAGGTGCCTCGAGTATGTATATACTGCCAGCAGTATGGAAACTACATCTGCAGTGACTTGCACAATTTGTCTCAAAATTAGTCAACTGAGTGCCCCACCACTTGCACTGATAACTCTTCTTGTGTCCTGGAATATGTCCGTGGTGATTGATTCTCATACAAGTGTGTATTTTCATCTGGACTTTGGTACAGCACATGGACAGTCCTCTATTTTATTTTAATCAGCAGTGTGCCCAGGGGGCCAAGAAAGCCAAGGGCATCCTGGCCTGGCTCAGGAATAGTGTGGCCAGCAGGAGCAGGAAGGGGATCGTTCCTCTGGCCTTGGCTCTGGTGAGGCTGCACCTTGAACACTGTATCCAGTGTTGGGCCCCTCTCTACAAGAAGGACGTTGAGGTGCTGGAGAAGGTACAAAGGCTACAAAGCTAGTACAGGGTTTGGAGCATGTGTCTTATGAGGAAAGGCTGAGGGATCTGGGGCTGTTTAGCCTTGAGAAAAGAAGGCTGAGGGGAGACCTTATTGCCCTCTCCAGCTACCTGAAGGGAGGGTGTAGTGAGGAGGGAGTTGGTCTGTTCTCCCTGGTGACAAGTGACAGAAGAAGAGGAAATGGCCTGAGTTGAACCAGGGCAGGTCCAGGCTGGATCTCAAGAATCATTTCTCTCCAGAAAGGGTTGTCAGGCATTGGCATGGGCTGCCCAGGGAGCTCCACCATCCCTGGAGGGGTTTAAGAGCCAGGTAGATGTTGTGCTTAGGGATGTGGTTCAGTGGTTTCGATAGGGCTGGGAATAAGATTGGACTTGATGATCTTGAAGGTCTCTTCCAGCCAAAACTATTCTATGATTCTGTTTTAACTCTTATGGAATAAACTGGTGGTGGGGAACAAGATCCCTGAAGGGAGAAAAGTCAGACCTGCTAGTTAAAATAGTGCTTAACCCTGTGAAGCTGAACCATGTGAAAGGGATGCTGTTGGGGCAAGAGGTTGCAAGAAACACAATGGAAAGGTACAGAAAAGACAAAATAATCCAGACCTAAGAGGCACAGCTAAGGAGGTGTTTAGTCTGATGATGTAAAGTACATGTTCTGATACTAAATTCATGCTGGGGGACCAAAAGAGCTCATAGTCAAATGAAAAAGATCCTACTGGTTTTGTGTTATGGTATTGTCATAAAACAGAAGTGATCAAAACTCAAAAATGAGCTTGCTACTCAGATCAAAAGGCAAGTAGGATTCCATTTCTGCAGTGATGAATAGTAAGCTGTTCTTAATTATTCAGCCTTGGCTTCTGTTAGTATTGCCCTATTGTTCCGTGACAAACAAGACCTGAAACAACCAGCAGCTTGATGAAAGGAGTTGATGAAATATCGGCTATAGATCCTTCTGCTGAAGGCCTGGCTTCTAAGAGAAGGATTTTCAAATCACAGTGCAAATCTCTACATACTGTAGAGACAGGTTGGGATGCCCAGCTGTTACTTTGCAGCTCATGGATAGCATAGGTCTGGAAGTCTTGAGGGACTCCTCTGAACACTGCAGTGTTTTAATTTGCACTTCTCAGAGTGAGACATGAGTGTAGCAATGCAATGGACCAGATCATATGCCCTCCTAGTGCTGTTGTTAGCAGGAACTAGTCACTTGAGCTATTAATTTGAATTTATTTTCTGTAGCATAAGGAAATAGAGATGTTCTATCAACTCTTGGAACAGTGATTATGGAGTAATAGGTTACTTCATAAAACGTTCAGTGTTGTGAGCAGATAATCTGGCTGATGCATTTATCCTGCAGTGCAGCGTCACAGAATTCTGTGAGGAGCCTTGCAGTTGCAACAGGAAAGATTTAACTAAACAAAACCCCACCCTGGCTGGGGGATGCCTGTGCTCCTTGTTTCTTGCATAAACTTACTGAAGCATCCTGTGAGGTGCTGCAAGTTGTAAGCACGTAGATATTCCCAAACTATTCCTTCATGAATGTGAGCGTTTTCTCAACTGTAATTATAGTGAGGTGCAGAAGAAAGGCCTTTAAAATGGGATGCTTGAGTTACAAGGATGTTTTCAGATGTTACAGTGAGAGTGCTAACTGGCATACTTGGGCATGAGTGTAAACTTTTGACAGTGTTGCTGATGAACATGGTTTAACTTAGAAACGGACCAAGTCCTATCAAGTATTGAGTAGCAGAAGTGCTCTTCAAATGCTTTGCCAGGAGAGAGATGGGCAGATCTTTTTCTAAACCAAAAACAAACAAGAAAAAACAAACAAGAAAAAACAAAACCCAAACAAACAAAACACCCCTTCAGTCCTTGTCCTGATTTCTTCATGGTTTGTTTCCTCTTTTCACTAAAAGAAAACTTTATGGACCAACAACTGTCAAAATTCTAAGCTAAAAGGAAGTTTGTGCCTTCTTTGTAGTAACTGTACAGGCAATTTGCATCATATTTTTGAGTATTTGTTTTGCTGGTCTTTCAGGTTGAAGGCAGCATCTTATGTACGTGCTTGTTAGCAGTTCACAAGTGACTATTAAGATTTTAATAGTTGCTTATGTGCATTCTAAAAGAAATATCTTAATATGGATCTTATATTAAGTACTTATCAGAAGTGCTTATTTGTTAGAGTGATGATGTAAGGTTAATGTTAAATCTTTTTTTTTTTAATAGGTTTACCTTTACTTGTGCAAAGAACAATTGCAAGAACTATAGTCCTTCAAGAAAGCATTGGAAAGGGTCGTTTTGGAGAAGTCTGGCGAGGGAAGTGGAGAGGAGAAGAAGTTGCTGTGAAGATCTTCTCTTCAAGGGAGGAACGCTCCTGGTTTCGTGAAGCAGAAATTTATCAAACAGTTATGCTACGGCATGAAAACATTCTTGGATTTATAGCTGCAGACAACAAAGGTTAGTGGTACTATGAATTCATTCCACTTGTGTACCTGGTCTGAACAGGTGGTAACTGGAGGGGAAAATAAAGTTGTGAGGATCCAATTAAAAGTAGCAGAAAATAATTGTGTTCCTAAAGCATTTCAGGGTTTGGCAGGCTTTTCATAGGTTCAATGAAGGGAAAAAGTTCATTCCTTTTTTTGGAAAACATTACTTTTTTTAAAATCTAAAAAAAATGTGCATATTAAAAAGTGTAGTGTCTACAAGGAACTTAAAATACTGGCTAAGTTGGGTATCAAAAAGGAGATGCCTCATGTCAGCCCACACATCTCCTGAATGCCTGTGTCTGTACTTCTGTAACAGCCTAATAAGATAGGTGTGTGGGACTAAGAGACCATGTCAAATCCTGTTGTCCCAATAAAAAGTAGGAGGCAGAGGTTTCATTTTTAAGGCTGAGATATGAGAAGTTAATAATTTAGAACTCCAGTTATAGAAATTAGAAGAAGGGAATTATTTGTTTCTAGTATTAAAAAACCCCTGTAGCTGTTTCGTGAAGCTCTTCTGATAAGCCTTTCAAGTATTCACTAAGAGGAAAGTTTTAACTATTTTTTTTCAGCTTCGTTGCAGTTTCAGTCAGGTGAAAGTTTCTTGGGTTTTCCTGCAGTCTGATTTAAGACATGAAAATAGGGCACAACCAACGCAAGTCTTGAATTTCTTACACTAAGGGGAGCTAAAATGTTCTGTTGTTCCATTCAGCCATTTTAACCTGAAATTACCTTTTTCACCACAAATGGCCTTGGACTTTTTTGGGAAGGAAGCATTAAGGGAAAGTTCTGTCGCCTTAAGGGAAGAGTGAAGTATCCACACACATCCTGGATTCTTAGAGCTCTCAGTTTGGTGGGAAATTCTAGGTGGTTTTGGTATAGTTGAAGTATATATGTACATTGAGTTCTTAAATTAATTCTTTGAATTATCACTAGATGAATTTCAAGTTTCCATATCTATATACATCTGTAGAATTGGAAGAAAACCTAAGAGGTTGTGTAGAACACTTCCCTTCTCTAGCGAAGGGAGCTAACTTGCTCCTAACAGATGTTAGTACAACTTGTTAACCTCTTAAGAGCTTGCAGAACTACAGCATACCAGGCAACTTCTTCCTGCAGCTCAATATGCTTACCATTAGAAATGCTCTTACTTTCATGCCTGAAGCTGCATTAGATATCAGTAGCACCTGCTAATTAATAATGAGAACTTGAGTTTGTCATGATGGGTGTAGTGGAGTATCTGGAACCTGGGTTTGAAATGAATAAATCAGTTGCATTAGACATAAATGAAAATCCATCCCTGCAGGAGCATTAGGTACTGTGTCATACTGAAAAGCACTAAGGATGTATTGCAATACCTTGGCTATAACTTTTAACAACATCTATCTGTAGCTAAGCATGCCAGTCTCCAATTTTGCCCCAAACCCACAGATAGCTTGTCACAAAAAATACACTTGACTATGGTGCAGAGGAGGTATGAGGAAGGATTCCCAAATTAATGGATTCCTAAAATAATTTCCTGGTTGCTGGCTCAGGTTTCAGCTACAATAGGATGAAATTCCTTTTGACTTGGTCATCTTTAGGTTCCTTGGAATGTAATAGAATGTCATATTTATTTATTTTTCCCTGGTTTCTATTAGTATGCTGTACATACAAAAGAAAAAATCTTCAGTTAATAGGTCATGCCATTTGAGGATTTAGGGCAAGGCTCTTCTGTTTTCTTGAGAACTGTTTGGTAACTGGTTTACAAAAAACAGGGTAAAGATGTATCTTGAAAATGCTGCTATTCTTGACTCCATTTTCTAACAGTATTGCTGCCTGAGCAGATGTGGAAAGCTGGATTATTTTAACCCACCAGTGCAGAATTCTCAGTGTAACCCTCTGCATTCTCTCAGCAAGGAAATATGTACATGCTATTTGTCTCTGGGTGAAGCATTCAGAAGTCCTGGGTATTGGGAGGTCAATGCTTCAACTCTTGTTTGGAATACTTCTGGCCACCTGTATCCCATTGAATGGGAGAACCATTATGGAGGTAGCTCTTCCAGTTTAGAAGGTGTGCTACTCTGAGAGGAGCAAGTGTAACATGGCTTCAGAGACCAATGGCTTGAAAACATCTATTAACAGTTTTTCACTGCAGATGCAAGTGCTACCTGATAAATAAGCGCTTATTAGGTGCCAGGAGCAAGATGAAGTTAGTTCAGAGCAATAACAGCTGTGAAGGGTTGGCATCCGTTTCTTCACAGGGCAGGTTGTGCAGTCAGGAGTTCCTACATCCTGCCTGAAACAGAGTCATTCCTGTCAGAATCTGACTGCAGGACTGAGACACAGCAAAGGTGGCTGCACAAGTACAGCAGCACAAGGGATTACTTGTGCAGTCCTAATTCAGTGCTTGCTGAAAGCTTTGGTGATAAGTGGAGAAGAATTCTCAGGATCAGATTCCTGTGTCCATCGTGTCCCCTGGTGTAGTTCTGGTGTAAGTGTGGGCCAGTGTCAAGCTGCAATTCTTACTACTAGTAAAGGCATTACTTAGGTCTCTCCTCCTAATGCAGCTGTATTCTTTACAACTGCTGGGGAATATCTGGCTGGACATTATAGCTGTAAAATTAGGGGTTGCCTTCAGGTAGTATGGTTCATGTAGAGATTAGAATGTGTTTACAGCAGGGATAGATCACCTAAGCCAGTGACATTCAGATCTGATGGTGATCATAGTTTGACTGAACTACTGTATTCACTCCATATTCTGCTACACTGTGTAGACATTCCATGTGACTTAATGGCACATGCTGCTCCTCTTCCTTCTCTACTTCCTCACAGCTGTATGGTGTTGAGAAGGCTACAGCAGCTGGTCCAGCCCTTCTGCTTTCCCATCCCAAACTCTCCTGGGAAGCAGGTGCTGCTGCTAAGCCAGCTTGAGGGCTGAAAAGCAATAAATGAGTTTAATTGCAATTATGTTCTGTCTGGCTAGCATGTTTGTGGCTAGAATGTTTGTGTTCTGTTTACTTAGCCAGGAATATATGCTAACTTTCAAATACTGCTAGGTCAGAGGAATTACTTTCTGGGCCATGTGTTGAACCACCTAATTGGATAGTTTGGGTTTTGCATGGGGTTTTTCTTTGTTGTTCTTGCTAACCTAGGTACTTAATTGTAGAGTGTATCAGGGACTACAAATCTGCACTATTGAAGAGCAGTGGCAACAGCCTCCATTTACAGCACTGCAGACTTCCCTGGGTTAGTGTCTGTAACCATAACTGACTGTAGTCATGTTACGAGTAAGGTGAGGTCTTGCACTGCACAGTTTCAGATGACTTTATGCACTAACTTTTCCCTCTCCATTCCTTCCTCTTAATTGAAAGCTGCACTTGCCTAGGTGAAAGTTTTGTGCAGTCAGACTCCCTTACATGGTAAGTAGATCCCTAAGAATGTTAGGCAGTATGTTGTGGAGAAGTTAACAGAATTTCTTCCTCTTGAGAAAAGTTGTATTTGAGCCATTTATTCTTTTTAAAGGTCTGGCTTTAGCCTAAGAAGAAGGAATTTGGCTGGAAGATCTTGCTAATCTATACAGCTCTATTGCTCTTCATCAGTTCAGTCAGATGTTTAATTACATCTCTGTGTGATAGTCAAGCTCTTTCACTAACAAAACATCAGTCCTCTTCCAGCCATGGTCAAAAGTGTTTTCCCCAACATCTCCTTGAATATTTAATTTCTAGAAGTCCCCTATAGATCACATCTGTATCTGATCTTTTCACTGCTTTTTTTTTCCCTGTTAATTTCTGTTGCATTATCTGTGTGCCAGAAAAGGCTAATGTATCCCAGTCTCTGCTTTGAAACACTTTACTACACCACACTAGAGAACACAGGCAATTAAGCAGTTTCTGTAACTTCTTTTAAACACTCAACTTGGGATGCTTCAAAGCTCGTATCAAGCAATACTGTTACACTTTAAAAACCTAGTATTTGGTTTGAAACCAAGTGTGTGCAAAGTCCAAACCTTAGTTTTGCTAGTACCAATTCTAAAAAAGCATTTTTCACTTCAGTGAATTTCATTGTAGTTGGAATTTGATTATATATTTAATAAAGCAATCGTTAAATTCCTCTCTGCAAGAGGCAGCTTGTTAAAGATGGATGTTGTGTGAGCTTCACTAATGTTTTTCTCAAACTAATCAGCCTTCTAACAACAAATCTGAAAGCTTCTTAGAATTTTTCATATTTTGTTAGAACTGCAAAAGAAAAACCTTTTACTTGTGAGTGATTTTGCTGGTCTAATACATTCAGGTTTGTTGCAAACAGATGAAATAACTATTTAATCTCTTTAATAGGTTTGCAAGAAAGTATGTAAATGTGTAGTGCTTTTGAACATTCTGAAACTGCTTAAGATCCTTGATCGTGGTGTGTATATGAATGAAATTAGGTTAGCTTGTGATGGAAGGCTGTGCTGCTGTATGTAACTGCTACTGAGTGTAACTACTTGACAGTGCAAATCCTGTGATTGAAAGCTTCACGGCAGATGCTGTTTACTGCGCAGCCAAAAATATTCAGGGTCAGGTTAATTATTACTTGGTAATAGTTAACTACTGTCAACAGTGTAAGAAGACTTCAGTTCTTCACAATGTGTTCTGTTTAGATAGCTAAATGTGCAGCTTGTCAAATACAGCAAAGGAAATGCAGTAGGTCCTCTCTAATAGCTGGACACTGGATTTATTACTGCATTTCAGCTTGTATGTAATTAATCTTATTCATGTAAGCTTGGACATAACATTACCCCATCTTAAAACCTGGTTGCAGGGCCACAAATCTGACTGACATACAGTAGGAAAGAATCATGGCTCCTTTCAGAATGTACAGTAAGCCCACCTTTATATTTTCTCCTTTGGAAGCAAGGTAAAAACTGACTGAATATCAAGACTCATGGGCAGTAAATAAGAGAACTGAAGCAGACGGGTCTGTAATCAGCTATGTATTCTCTGGTGGGCACCTAGAGTTAAAAGGGGAAAGACTTTAAGCAAAAACACTATAGTCTTGATTCAAAGGTCTTCAGAAACATAGTCACATCTTTAAAAGATCTGTTCAAACACAAAAGGTCCGTTAGACTACTTAAAATTAGATCACTGGTTTCCATACTTATTGTTGTCTAGTTCAGCCAGCTCAGCAGGTGTCTAACCCCATTCATAAGAAGCAGAAGAAATCAAATATGAGCTCAAGCAATGAGTGTATATAGCATAAATGCCTAGGAGAGGATTATTCCAGGCAATGCAGGGTCATAACTCTTGCAGCAGTAGAATAAAACTGAGTGAAGAGAATATTCTACACAGATGAAGCTCAAACTAAACTAACTTATACAGCTTTTTGGAGCTCTCTGTGTTTGAGAGCACCTTTTTTAGGCCTGTGAACACATGGCTGTTTGTAATGCTTCTGTAACATGACCTTAGTAGTGTTGGATTGACTTTTCAGAGACCAGAATTCTCTTTAGGAAAAGTCATAATAGTATGTTGAGTTCTAGGAGTTCATGCTTGGATGTGGAAAGCAGCAAAAGAAGCAGCTGTCCTAACTACAAAATAACTGAAGATATTTTTTTTAATAGATCTTTAATTTTGTTGGGTCCTTTTTAAAAAACCCAAAGCTTAGAGTCACTTCTGTGGCCATACAAGAAGCATCCCACTGCAATACCAGACCATTTGATTGCTTTCTTTGGACTTTCTAAATTAAACTTAGTTGAGGCTATTCTGTGAATGTACCGTGGCAGAATTCTCTCCTTTGAGAATTGTTTGAATGGAGATGAGACTTTAATTTCCTTATTCTGAAGCATTTGATGGCTTTCTAGTTACCTTTTTGAAATGATTTTTTAGTGGCATCGCTGGCCTCCCTAGAAACATTGAAGTAGAAGGGATGATTGAAAGCTTTTTCCACCCCCACCCAAGCACTTATTTAAAGATAAGCACAAGTACTTCTATAAAGGTAGTTTCTGTCAATCTGTAGATTGAGCATTTTATGCCTCTGACCTTTCTGGGCTAAGTGTGTTCTTTGAGGGGGGTGAGGGAAGAGGGGAAGGAAATGTAAGAACCACATACTTAGCAACCAAAATTTTTTCAATATGTTTATGATAAGAATGAACTTCTGAATTTGCTTCTCTCCTTCCTATTCTTCATATGTAGTTCTTGAGTACACAGTTTGATAATACTTAAGGACTACCACATAACAGGAGATCTTCTGGGCTTGTGCTGACTTCTCTTCCTTGATCTTAGGGAGCAGTGGCTGTGTAATTCAGGCTGGAAGTCCAGCTGAAATGGGCTATGGGATAACTAGCCTTTTTAAAATGACTACAAAAGTAGCTAGCTATTGAAACACTTCTCAGATCTGCAACACCAGAGTTGCTTTCGTAACAAAACAAAACTGGAAAACCTGTTTGGTGTCAAGATTGTTCTTTCCTGAGTCTATTTCCACTGCTTAGGTAAAAAACCAGCTTTTATCCCCTCTTGATTTGAATTCCTTTAGTAGTCTTCTCTCTGTGGCTTAAATGTCAAGGTGTTTTATGTTCATTAGTTTAATAATGTGAACAATTTAGTTCTTCTGCAATTTATATGCTTTGGGACATCTGCAAATGTATAATGGCCTGTCTTGTTCTCCATAGTTCAGTGAAAAGTCATACAGCAAACTATTTTTCTCATAATCAATGTGTTTCGTTCTCTTCACCCTTGTGCCTCCTGGAAGCCTCAATTTTGGCCAGCAGCTTAGAGGTGGGATTTGACTTTGGTTTTGCAGTAATGTGTCCAGTTGCTGCTTGCAAGCTTCTGCTCCAGGAGGAAAGATGCAGCAGCTACTGGTAACTGTGGAAATAGTCTCCCAGGCTGAGGCCAGATAGGTTATAGAATTGTTAGGGTTGGAAGGGACCTTAAAGCTCATCCAGTTCCAGCCCCAGGGACACCTCCCACTAGAGCAGGTTGCTCACAGCCCCAGCCAGCCTGGGCTTAAACACTTCCAAGGATGGGGCTTCCACCACCTCTCTGGGCAGCCTGTGCCAGTGTCTCACCACCCTCCTGGGGAAGAAATTCTTCCTACTGTCCAACCTGAATTGACCTATCTCTAGTTTTAATCCATTCCCTCTAAGGGGGAAGACTAAAGGAGTTAAGGAGCAAAGATTGAAAAATATATATTGGGGTTTTTTTGAGTAACCTGGGCAATATTGTTTTAAACAGATAGCAACAGAAAGGATAGGAGGAGGCTAATACCCTGAATAGTTCACCTCGGAATCACAGCCACATCCATTCCTAGGATTTGTCTTTTAGCTGTTCAGGAAGTCCTGCCCTTGGGCATTAAAATGTTACAGAGCTAGAAGTGAAGATTTAAGAATCTGATTGGCTGAGGTTATTAGCAAAACAACTGGTACTGCATAAGCATGGTATAAAATTGGCATATATGGGTTGTTTGCTTTTTGTGTCTGTGTGGTACTCATGCTGGTGTTGTTTTGCAGACAATGGTACGTGGACTCAGCTGTGGTTGGTGTCAGACTATCACGAGCACGGATCACTCTTTGATTACCTGAACAGGTACACAGTAACAGTGGAAGGAATGATAAAATTAGCTTTGTCCACTGCCAGTGGTCTTGCTCATCTTCACATGGAAATTGTTGGCACGCAAGGTAATCTTACAAATATTCAGGTTGTCATATGGATTTTTGTACAAATATGTAGCTCTTCCACTAGAATTCATTTCTTGGAACATCCAGCCTTCTAAGTGTGTAGTGGCTTTGCTTATGTTTACTTGTGTGATAAGGCAGCTGAACTCAGCACAGATACCCAAGTTAATCCCTCTTGGAGCTGAGTGAATTGAAAAATGTCTGTTTGGAACTTGTGATAATTTCTGAACTAATAAAACTTCTAAAGACAGGAGGGTTTTTTACCTTTTTATAGCACATAGCAATCCTTCCTACAAAAGACCCATTAAAAGGCACTAAATAATGATGCCTGTAATATCTTCTTAACTCTGATTTGAGACAGCAGTATGGGTCTATTTCCAGAGATATTAGAAACATTTTTGTGACGAGTAGTGTGTGTATGCAATAAATACTTGCAGGAAGAGGGAAAGGAGCAGTAGAGGGGAGTAATACAGTAGGAGTTTAAGGCACATTCCTGGACAGCCAGCCAGTCCACTAGGAATGATTTCAGGTGGTACCTTAATGCACATAAAGCAGCAAAACTGGAATAAATTCTGTAACTTCAAACAAAATCTGCACCAGGCTTAGAATAATGGCAATTCTACTTTTTACAGGTGTTATTTCTTATTTTTTCCCCCCATTACAGGCAAACCAGCGATTGCCCACAGAGATTTGAAATCAAAAAATATATTGGTAAAAAAGAATGGAACGTGCTGCATTGCAGACCTAGGATTGGCAGTTAGGCATGACTCAGCTACAGACACAATTGATATTGCCCCAAACCACAGAGTGGGAACAAAAAGGTAAAATCATTGACACGTCGCGTGGCTTCTATAATAAAATGCTTTAATTTTTATTGTCCTGTATAGAAGACTTCTGTGGGTACAAACACAAGCAGCAGGAAAATGTAAGTAAGGGTGGGTAGAGTTCTGAGACACTGCCTTGCCAGCTAATAATTTAGTTAAACAGTAGATGCTTAAAAAGCATGTTTAATCTTGGCATCTCTTACTATAATATGGATGAAATACCAAAAAACTTGGGAAATACGCTGTAGGGATGTAAGTATATATTAAAATAATTGGGAGACTTCATGAATGACAGTGTTAGAGACTTCACTACTCTATCTGAATTCTTTTTGCCTTGTGTTGCATGGAAACATTGTTTGCAGCCCTATCTGGAGTCAGGATATTGACAGTGAAAGTAAAAATCAGGATTTTTTTCAGTGTGAAGCCTGTGTGGTAGGACATAGGTGCAGAGTCTTGGACGCAGGCCTTCCTGGGATCGTATTTTTGAGAGAAATGCAAGAACTTAAACCAGCAGTCATCGTTGTCACCTAGTCCATAAATAGATGGATGAGTTGGTATACTCCCTGTCTTTTAAAAGCCTACTTCTGCATTTGGAAATTATATTTTTCTTGTCCTCAAAAGAACTCAGAACTGTTTAACTCCATCAACACAAGTGCAATTAAACTTACTGGCTGTAATTTATCATTGCTGAACCTTCAGACAATAATAACTGGAAGCTGTTTTGAAGAGAAGATTAATTTCCTTGAGTAATCTGTGCAGCTAGATGGCATACAGGGGTAGCAGCACTAACAGTGAACCACGGCACCACAGTTTTGCAGTGTGGGCAACTTTTTGTCCTTTTGATGCCTGTATGTTCAGTGGTGTGTCAAACTGCAGTCAGTATGCCTGCCTGGTGCTTCAGGGCTGACCATGAATAACTCCAGCATGTGCCCTAGCAGTGCTGCAGAAGAGTCAGTGTTAATGCTGCTCAGTCTGCAGACATAAAAAAATAAAGTCTATAGAATTTCATGAGTGATACTACAGAGGAAGGGTGGGGTGTGACTGGGGTTTTACAATCAACTGGAATGCCCCTTTAGCTGTGGCTTTTTGGAATTAAAAAAATAAGGCTCAGTAAACAAAAGCTTTTAGACCTGTACTGAAAATTTATTTTATTGACAATTACATTGCTGAAATTGCTTTGTTCAAAAGCTCTGCTGTGCTAGCCCTTTGCCAACTTTAAAAATGACACACAAATTGTCAGATTTATTTTCTGAACTGCTAAGAGATTACAAAGTACTGGGCGTTATTCCTTCTCAACATCTCCAGTAGTCATTGGTAGTAAAACAGCACACTGCTTTGGAATTTGTCCTCGTGAAGTTAGGTGCTGTGCATCCTGCTCACAGCTATCATTTAATACTTTCTACTACATCCACATGCAAATAAAAGGATGTGCAAATCAGTTACTTTCTTTAATCCTGTCTTCAGAGAGCATTTTTTCACCTGTCTGTAGATCCCACTTAAAAGATCTCTTCTTGCATAGGTGCTATTAAATTGTTCATCTGCCTTATGCTTCTTCACAAGAGTAAAGCTGTAGTAACTCTCTTGCTGCAGCGGGCAGCAGCAGGACTGTTTCCCACTTTAAAGACATTAGTCACCTCTTCCTCTCTGAAAATTGTTCGTTCTCATAAAAGGCTTGGTCCACTCTTCCTCCCTCTTATGCATTCTTAGGTAAGTAGCTCTACACCTCTGATAATTTTTCATAATAAAGTTCAGCTCTTAGCTCTTCAGTGACAGTTTTAACTCCTGTTGATTGCCACTGCTGTACCTCTTCTGTGCATGGAAGCTCAGTTGCGAGTTCAGGAAGATTTGTCTGAATTTATATTTTTCTAGTGATTGTCTGTTGTAAAAATGTATGGTCTAGGGAGCAAGCAAGACTGACTTTCAGGTGAGTGATCTAGGTGCTGAGTCACTGATTATCCTTCTCTCTGACTGAATGAATCTTTATTTCTTTTCTGTTCAGAGACTTAGCTTTACCAGAGGATGTGAACTGTGTGCCTTCCCAGCTCTGCCTTCAGCATAAAGCAGGGAATGTGAGGTTTAAACTGAGAAGGGAATAGAATCCCTTTCTCACTCCCTGAGGCAAGTAAATAAATAACAAACTTTTTTGGGGAAGTGTGGCCAAGCTGTTACTTTTGGTAGTTGAAATAGGCTGTGTTTGAAAGGAATTTTGGCTATGAATTCCACCTTAACATGAGTGCTTCTCTGCAGCTTACCTAAATCCAGTGCTAGCTATGCCTGTGGAGAACAGCCCTGGTCCAAATATCATGTACGGGTCCTCTTTGATCACACCAAGATCCCTCTCTGTTACACAAGAAATTTAGGCAACTGATACAGAGCTTTTGGACTAAAAAGGGTGGGGGGAAGAAGCCAAGCACCCAAAGTTTGGCAAGGCTGTGCTTAACACTTACAAGCTTTGTTGTAGACTTACCCTTTCATTCTTGGAGGATACTGAGCTGCATACCTTGTTCAGAAGGTCAGTCTAGTTGTAGTGTAGTTCTCTCCAGACCCTAAAATGCTGTTTCTGCCAAGCAGTGCATTTCCAGCACACAGGCTGACAAGGAGATGCATGTTTTTCTCCCTTTTGTCTGATAGCCGTGAAGCGGCTGATCTGCTAACTGCTCTAGATGACCTACTTGCCTCTCGCCTCTCTTGTTCCAGCAATAATCTCTGACTTTTTGAGCAGTCAGTCACCATTCTGTGTTATGGAAGCCAAAGCCAATCTAAATGCATTGATGGAGGATCATGGTAAGAGGTCAATTTGCCAATAAATTCAATGGAAGTCACATTGGGAGGGGGGGCATTTTTATTTATTTTTATTTTTGGAGGGTATGAATTCAGCTTCACTGCTGCATTCAGCCTTTGTGGTGTTTCCTGTTAAAACCCTTGTCCTTAGGATGGTTTACAGAAACTGAGACAATCTTCTTTACTGCTTGTGTAAGTGATTCTGGCTGACAGTCTTGCAACATGGTTGGTGTTCTTGGTTTGGCTCTCTCACTTTTCTCATCCCCATGTGATCTTAAGATAGACCAAATAAATGGTCTTCCTTCCAGACCCAAGGGTGATCACTGTACTGTCAAAGTACATGAAGTAGCATAAGAAGATTATCCAATAATGCAAAATCCTTGGAGAGCATTAAAACATCACAATCTTGCCTTCTTGATTAAAAAGCTGTTAATACAGTGGCCCAGAATAATTTGAGCCTTGTTGATATCAAAGATTGTGACACGTAAACATGAAATACTCTCAAAGTAAACCTTACATTCCTCTTTAGGCAGTTGTCCTCTGCTCATGTTGTGTTCATCACTTGTGGGGTATTTATATGCCTGTAGCATGCGTAGGAGAACTCATGTCAGCAACCCTTGTTGAAAGTTCTGGACTATTGGTTGCTTTTTTTCTGTCCTGTTGGTAGCCCTTGCTCCTTGTATGTATGCCATTTTCATAAGACTGTAGTGCTGAGAGAGTTCTGGAAGGTCTGACAGTCCTGAAGTTTAAGTAGCGTGTCTTGCATTCTGCCTACCATCCCTTGTATTAGGAAAAGAAAATCCTACTTTGGTGATGAAATGAAGTTGTCTGTAGGCTTCTGTGGCTGCTCCAGAGGTTCAGCTATTGCCTGACACTGTATTCCACTCAATCTGTGCGTGTTGGTTTTGTTCTTTTTCCTTTTTTTTTTTAACCAGTTAATTGTGCTCTCAGAAGCCCTTGTGTCATTGTTTGCCTGCTTCGTTAGTGCGTCAGCTTGAGATTGATGGGGAAGGGATGTGAAGAAGCAGACTGAACTCTGCTAAACGTGACGTACTGCTCCAGCTGCCAGAGCTGTACCAGATTGAGAGAATGCTACAGCTGCTGTTTGCTAAGCAAATACCATTCATTCTAGCCAGCAGCCTGTGGGGATGCTGCTGTCACATAGGATTTACTAGTAAAAAAAATTAAAGCCCGACACGGTTTATGATGGGGCTTCCAGACTGGATGATGATGAATCGGTTACTGCCAGGGCAGGGAGCCTTTGTTCCCCAGGAATCCATAACAGTGCTGCTCTCTTAACCAGCCCTTCATCTCTGTTCACTCTCTAGGCTGGCTAGGGGATGTTATAAATGGCTGCAGATTCTGGGAGCTGGGGCTTCCTCCTGCCCAGACTCTGCAGCCCAGCCTCTTGTGTCCCTAGGGGCTTGGGATTTTTACCCAAATCTTACTTGGCATTCAATCAGTAGTGAGGCTGGGCATCCACAGACACCTGCAACACAGACAGGGCTGGTTACACAGATTGCTATACACCACTGTGCAGTCTTCAACACCCACATAAAACACTGTCAGAACTTCTAGAAGATGTAAGTATAGGCAGTAAAGTCTCCTTCCTTCTCTTCAGCAGATCAGGGTTGAACTTCATTAGTGGAAACCCTCTCCCTTCTGCAGCCTCACAAGCCTCTGAGTGTTTATGAATCCCTCCCCCTTGGTGTGTCTTGTGCTCTCCTCTGTGCCCCACGGGTCTCCTGCTCAGCAGCCAGGCTGGGCTAATGCCCAGCACCAAGCAGTTGCATGTGTCCCTCTGTGCATGGATTCCCTCGAAGGGCGCTCCCACTGTCAGACAGCCCTGCCTGGACCATCAGTTTGGTGGCTAGACCAGCTTGAAGTCTGCTGGTAAATGATATACCTGGGCACACCTCCTGTGGTACTGCATTTGGGGGAATGCAGACCTTTTAGCCACCCTAGCCCCTGGCACCCAGGCACATAGACCTTATGACCTGTGATGCCTGCTGCAGTTGCTGGTGCTGAGTGGCCCTTACTCTGCTTCTCTCATCCCAGTTCTTGGCTGTAGCTGGTACCTGTAAGCATGTGACTGGGAAGCCTGTGACCCGTGGTCCCACTTCAGTGGCTGAAGCAGAGAACCTGATTTGCTCTAGTTGCAAACATCAGGTCTGTCTTGTCTGCTGTCTGACTGCAGTTGCTGGCCATGAATATTCATGGTGGTTCCCCCCACATTAGCTCTAGATACTTGCTTCTAAGACCTGTGAACATGTGGCCCTAGAATCTGCAGTTCCCCTTCCAGCTGCTGATGCTGAGACCTTCCCTCTCTCCAGCTGCTGGTACCCCAGACCCAAGGGCAGCTTCATCCCTTGTTTGACTCCAGTTGGTAGCCCTAAATTCACACATCTGCTTCCAGTTACTGGCCTGTAGCACTTAAAGCACAGAGGGTTGAGAGTGAGATTGCATAAAAAGGTAAAGATTTAGTAAGCAGGTAGGATCTGCTGTAGTGAGTAGGCATAGGGCTTGGCCATGCAGGCAGAGTGACTGGCAACTCTTCATGCAACTGCACCTTTGATATCCTTTTCCATCTATTGTCCCAGTTACCCCTGTCAGAAATGTTTCTCCATCCCTGTGAGTGTTCAAGGCCAGGCTGGACGGGTCTTTGAGCAGCCTGGTGCAGGGGAAGGTGTCCGTGTCTGCAGCAGGGGAGTTGGATTCAAGTGATCATTAGGGTGCCTGCCAACCCAAACCATCCTAGAATTCCTTGATAAGCATCACGTCGCCCCCCTGGCTTCCCTTGGGTATCCAAAGTCCTGGTGTTCCTCTTGTTCCCAACTTGGTAGCTGCGAGTTTGAGCCTGGCCCTCTGTAAAGCTATGCCTGGAGTTTCTTAACAGCCCATCAATTAGCAAGGAGACCTGTGGTCCTTGTCACTGTCTCTGTTACCCTGTGTCTATCAGGTTTATGGCTCTATTTGTTCATCGTTTCACATTTTACATATTCCCCCTGTTCCTTTCCTTGTTCTGCTGAGTTTATTTATCCCCTCTGCACTGAAAGGTCTCTGGATAACCTTAACGAGACAGATTTTTCTTTGCTTCCTTTTCCACACAAATATTTAACTTTGGTTTTGAGATGATCAGTAGCTCTGAACTTTCTCTGCAGTAAGTATTTATGAAATAAAATGTTTTCTCTCCTTTTTTTTTTTATTGCAAATAGGTACATGGCACCTGAAGTTCTAGATGATTCCATAAACATGAAACATTTTGAGTCATTCAAACGAGCAGACATCTATGCAATGGGATTAGTGTTCTGGGAAATAGCTCGGCGATGCTCCATCGGTGGTACGTGGCAACCTTTACAAAACTGGACATGCTATGGAATTATAAGTAGCTTAAAGAACCTGAATGAGTTTAAGTAAATGGTTTTGCTCTAAAAATGGTGCAAGGTAATAGCCAGTATGTTTAGACTTTCTAACTTTAATCCTGTAAAGGATGACTGGGTTATTCAACCTCTTCGTAAACCGATGAACTCACCCGTGGCAAAGAATTGGAAATGTCTGGGGGAGAAAAGGGTGAAGTTGAACGTCCCTGAGTGCAAGGGACAAACACCCCACGTGAAGGTGGTAGTTGTAATGTGTTCAGATAACATCATACCTCATTTAAAATAAAGCATGCTTTTATAAATCATGTGCTTCCAAGAAGTGTGTCTGTAGCATAGCATGTGAAAGGTTGGATGTAGCTTCCAGCTTTCTTTTAATTTGGAAATTCATGTATTTGGAAAATATCTTCAAGGGTAATGTAAGCACTTGAATTTATTTTTCAGTCATTGTCATGTAATTTTAAAAAATGAAAATAAGAAAATGGTAGAGTGCTGATAAGGAACAAAGTGAAGAACATGTAGTTTAGTGCTAGCTAAAATAAAGCTATTTTCAACCTGTTGCAGGAATCCATGAAGATTACCAGTTACCATACTATGACCTTGTTCCTTCAGACCCTTCTGTTGAAGAAATGAGGAAAGTTGTGTGTGAGCAGAAGTTAAGGCCCAATATTCCAAACAGATGGCAGAGCTGTGAGGTATTAACTAACCTTGCTAGAGCTCCTTTAATGGACACTAGAGCTGTTACTGATTTCTATACCTTAAGAGTTGTGCTTGTCATTGAAGGGAGTTGTTTCTGGTAGAGCTTAATTTCATTCAGGTAATTGTGGCTTTATTGAATGTCATTGATCCTTAAAATTTAATGTAATTTCACAAACATGGGTAACAAATCCCGTGTGGAGGATTCTAGGATCCCTTCCTATGAAGGGTAGGTGACACCAATGTAAATTAAAGCTAGTTGGAGATACACAGGAAGCATCACTGCAAATAAACTGTGCAACTGTGGGGATTGTACTGCATGTGGTGGGGACTGAGTTAGCTTTCTTCATAGCCTGGATGGTGCTGTGCTTTGGATTTGTGACCAAAACAGTCTAATAGCACAGCAGTGTTCTAGCTGACACGGCTTCAAGGCTTTCTCCACTCCTCCCTCAGCCCCTGCTGCTGCTGAGTAGGCTGTGGGTGCACGGAGGGCTGAGAGGGAATGCAGCTCCCCAGACTGATCAGCAGGGTATTCCATACTATGCAGAGTCATGCTCAGCAATGAAACTGGGGAAGGGGGCAGTGTTCTAGGTGTTGCTGTTGCTGGGGGACTGTCTGGGAATCAGCTGGATGGTGGTGAGCAGTGGGGTTTGTATCACTTGATTACTTCTATTTTTTTTGTTGTTCTGTTTTTCTCCCTGTCTTTATCTCAGCCACAACTGTTCTCACTTTTTGCTATCTAGATTCTCTTCCCCATCCTACTGGGGGGGAGAGAACAAGTAGCTGTGTGGGGCTGAGCTGCCTACTGGGTTAACCCCCAGCAGGGACAGTGAAGCTACATCAGCTAACCCAGTCTGTGCCAGTTGGCTTGTAACTAGGCTGGTTATCTCTGTCGAGAAATGGGCTTGGTAGCTTCAGTGGGAATAATCTGTTAGCACAGCAGTGCTGCTTGCTGGGGCACAAATGATATCTTCTGCCTCACTTGGAACTAACTCAGCCAGGGGCCCTCCCTGTCACTGTGTGGCAGAGGACTGCCCAAGGTAGTAAATTCCTGTGGAATTTTCATCTAAAAATGAAATGATGGCCTTAGTATGTTGTGTGTGTCCTCTGAAGGATGAACACGGTTACTAGGAGGCTGAGACACTAGCAAGCCAAAGACTTAGAGTTGAGGTGTGCATGTGGTCACCACTCCTGCCCATGCCTCTGTAGAAGTGCTTACCTGATCCTGGGCTGAGCTCATTATGCTGGGAGTCACTGCCCAGGCAGGAGCATGCACAGCAGTGATCTCCTGCCTTTCCAGCCAGCTTTGGTCACACTGCTTGCTCTAAGAACCCAGTGAGGGCTAGAACCAGTCATTTTTGACTCGGAGCTTATGAGAATAGCTGCAGGAGGAGTAAAGAATTGATAAGATACGATGTACTTTAGATGAAAGAGGGAACTGGCTTGTGACATGTGAAATGAATACATGGGTGAAGGCCTGAGATAAGAGATAAGAGAGAACTCAGGAGATATGCATGAATGATATGCACGATCAGACTGGAGAGTCATGTTTTTAAATGCTGCCGTTCCAATTCTGCAAGCTTACTCAGCAGCTCAGTGTCATGCAGCCTAGACTGTAAATCCTGAAATGCAGAGCTATTACTTTATTTCATCTTCAGTTTTTATGTTGCTGGCTTTGTTGCTTGCGTAGTAGCATTTGCAGATTTCAAAGGATAGCTGCCTGAAGGATAAATGGACTCCAGAAGGGTACAGAGTTATTAAGAGAGCAGCAATGTGAGGAGGACAGCAGCTAAACTTCGGAATTGCTGCACTCTGAACTCCTTAACTGGAGGTACATTGAAAGAGTGTACATTTGTCTAGTGAGAAAACTCAGAGTTATAGACAAGCTACAAAGTTTTAGCTAAAATATTTTTTATTGGGGCTGAAATCCTACTGAAAAATAGTTCTGCTCTACAGTATTTTAAAGAATTCCTTTTTTTTGTAGATAAAGTAGGAATTCGAGGGGTTTACGTAACAGTATTATGTAGTAATAGGCTTCTGATACACATAAAGATGCACATAAAGATGCTATGGCCTAACAGAGGTTAACATGAGACCCACTGGAACAGCAGTACCTATAATTCCTTGTCTTTCCTTGGCAGGCATTACGAGTCATGGCCAAAATCATGCGGGAGTGCTGGTACGCCAACGGAGCGGCCAGGCTGACGGCCTTGCGCATTAAGAAAACATTATCCCAGCTGAGTCAACAGGAGGGGATAAAGATGTAATCCTGGATTTGCTACTGAAGAACACTGTAAAAATCCAGATCTGCACCAGAGTGGCTTGTTAAGAAGGTTAATTGTTCTCCCTTACCGGGGGAACAGAAGGATATTGCTGCCTTTTAGTACTTCATAGGAACAGCACTTCCTAGGATTTTTGGGGACGTGCTGAACAGCTGCGTCGGGTCCTTTCTGTGCACTATGATCCCAGGTTACTACAAAACATTTCCTAGTCTAGTTTTATTAATCTATAGGGCTTTTTTTTATTTGGAAAGTTGATAGCTGATCTTAACTTCTAGTTAACTGTGCTAAAAATAGGTCAGTTTTAAAATGGAACTGGTTGGCTCTGCTGTTCTGTGGTGCATTGATGGCTCTTTAAGCAACTTTCTTCCTGGCTGGTCCATTGACTATTCTGAACCACTGCCACAGGTTGGTTCAGATTGTGAATGCACCACTGGAGTACACTTTGCTAGCTCTTAAGGTAGTGTATCTTTTGGACTTTTACCTTGATTTACGAATTGACCTCATTCAGTTATTGGAAAGTAATTTATGCAACTCTATTTTATACATGATTACTGGGTTTTTTTCCACTTCTCAGAACATTACATTGCCTTGAAAATAGATTGTATTATACCCGTAAGTGCCGCTTTTGAGTCTTGTAATGCAAAACAGCAGGAGCATGCAAAGCCCGTGGTACTTTTGGTTTCAAAAACACAAGTTAAAAGTCAACTGTTCCTCTGCCTAGCGAAGATCTAATTCACACTCATTTCAGCAAGTGAATCTATAATTGGTGGAATACCTTTAATTTTACCAAAATCTGACTCTAAACCACTGTAGGAGTTCTAAGTAGTGTAAGCTAGTTAACTCACTCTCATATTTTGTAATCATCACCATAAGTCATAATTGGAATTTTTTTTTTTTGCTGTGGTACTTCTGAATTGCTGGAAGTACTATTGTGCTTCAGAAAAGTAGCAAGACAAGATGCTCCTAAGGGAGATCTTGCTTCATTAAATCAAACACGAAAAGCATATTTTCTGTGCAGTTCTGCAGAGCCTTTAGGCTCAAAGAACAGTATTTGCAATTAAACAAGGATTAAGTGCACCTGTAATTAGGGAGAAGTTATTTGAGCTTTTGTATGAGGAAGTTCAAAGCTGCTTATAGATTTTATGTGCATATATTTTGTGTGTGCCTCATACACAGAAAGTGGTGAGCTCCAGAAAGCGGTGAGATGCAGGATACAAATACCAGAGGGTTCCAGCAATCCTCGTCATAGTTACAAGAACAAAGCTTCTGGTGGCTTGTGTTGTCTGAAGAACACAGGAGAATATGCATGGCTTTAGTCAAGATTTGCCTGCCGTTTTAAGGATATTGCAATATTTTTTTTCACCAATGTGTTTAGAAATTGAATTGCTTCCTGTTCAGATGTACAAATTCTGGAGGGTTGGGTGAATTCATACAGAAAATTCTCTTTGAAAAACTGCCATTGACAAGATTTTATTTTATTTTTTTTAATTGCAGTTTTAGGAAGAGTCTGACCTTTGATTTCATTAATGCCCTAAAACAACAGTATTTCAGTATGTAAATGTTCCTTGTAAGTAATATGCCACCTAACCTCCTACTCTGTGGAACACACCAGTATCCATCCCACTGTGCAACACGGAGCAACCCTAACTCTGCTTCCTTTTCATTCCTCGTGCTGCAAATTGCCACTGAGAGATTCTCACAAAGCTGGTAGGGGTGCCAAGGTGGTTGCTAACAGAAGCATAGTCAGGTTTGTCCTCCGTGGTCTCTGGTGCATGGCAGTTAAAGCAGGAAGGTGAGTGGGTCCTGGGAAGAAGAGGTGTTATGGTGATGAACCTGCAGCACTTCGCTGACTCTTGCCTGTTTCCAGATTCTCAGGGCTTGCTTTGAGGTGGGTTTATGGGATGTGGGAATTGCAGACCTCTAGAGGTTGAACTGCAAATAATGAAATGCTTTATTCAAAGACCTTTATCAATGAGCTGTACTCATGCTGGAAGATGGTATCCAGGAGAAAAGGAGAGAGGAAGCAGTTGGGTTTAGACATACGTAAAGCTGTCATGCTTAAGTGTGTTTGGCATTGTCTGACCAGGCAGATGTTTGTGCTTCAGGCCTCTCAGTCAAACCTGGATCAAAAATGACTTTGTGGGGGCATTTTAAATAAATTATGCCTTTGTGCAAATGGGCAGCTGTGCACTGCAGAGTTGTTCAATTATGACTGTTCTGAAACACGATGGAATATAACTAAATTCCCAAGCCTATCTACTTGGTGTGCCTCTCTAGGATCTGGACAGGTATGTAAAGAAGACAGGTCTGCATCAAAGTAGATTTTACTGTATCTCCATACTAATTTCAAAGGCTTCCTAGTTAAAAATGAATTAACTTTTTGAAATGTTGAGGTTTTGTAGGTGTAACTGGATAGATAAAAGTGATACAGAGCATACTTCAGAATCATCAGGCTACTGGCATGCTTCAGATCTTTATAGTAAATGATGGTAACAGGAGAGAGCTTCCAATGGAATTCATCAAATAATTTCATTGGGGGCTTTTTTTAATCCCCTATGAAGCCTCATCACCATAAAACTTAGTTCCCTAAACTATAAGGAGTGTTTAAAGAGAGTCTATGGCAACTGAACAGCACTGCAGCATCCAGATTCTTTAGCCAGCTGTGCCGTGGCTTCTCACACCTTTCTCATCTCGGTCACCCCCATTGCTGCCAACTGTTCTTACACCGTTCTCAGTTTTTTGCTTTGTAATAAACTTTGCAAAACAAAGCACGGGAAGGACACTTGAGAAGGTGTGTGATGTTAGGACATTCCTTTGGGACAGCTTTATTGTTCACATCGGGAGGCAGAACAGGAAAATTCTGACCAGAGCTGTATGTATCCTCAGTTCTGGACAACACAACTTTGAGCTTTGTTCTTCTTTTCCATTATATAAACTGAACACCTTTTAGAAAGGCTGTGTCTGTATATATTATGTATCTTAAGTGTTACCTGTGTAAGATCATATCTTATATATATGGACACAGGTATACATAAGTATTTTTTAAATTAAGATTGTAATATTACCAGATCTGCTCTTGGAAATCCAGGGGGACCAAACTATTTTAGCATTCAGAATATTAATTTTGTATCATTTCAAGTATATACCAAAACATTTTCTGATGAATACTGATGCAAATGTTTATTGTAAATATGACATACATTATACATTCACTTAAGTTTTGTGGATTTAAGCAATTTGACATTGTAGTAGCATTGAAGCCTCAGATTGGTTTACAGACTTGTGACCAGGTGGATGTAGACATGGAGAATAAGCATTGGAAATGGTCTGATGCTGAAAAGCCCCAAATGTTATTTTTCTGAATGCTGGAATTCTTCATGGACCTTCCACCTGTAAAAGATGAAATTCTGGGATGTTTCTCAAGCTGACTTTCCAAGTATGACACACTGTCACCCTCAAATGGTTCTACTTGTGATCCTAAGGAAGACTTTGTATATAGGTAGCGACGTTGGGATTGACTGTGTGGGGACATGAAGGTGTCAAATGAAATAAGAGGCTTATTTTATTTTTTTTCAGTAATTGTCCTGTGTGTGATTGCCATGAAATTCACCTTTTAGTAAGTTCTTCGTTTCTGTTGTGCCATTGAAACTATTGCAAGATGTTAATCATTTTGTGTTTTAAAAACAAAAAAAAAAACCTTCACCATATCAGTTGCTTTAAACTCAAATTACCTCTTAAAGACCAAGGTACATTTACCTCGTGTATATAATGTTTAATATTTTTCAGAACATTCTCTGGGTTTGCAGTTACTTGTTTTTAGAAGGATGGGTATTACTACACTTACAACCGCAGCGGTACTACGTGTATGATCTGGTGCCCAAAAAACACTTTTAATTTTCTGTATTTTATTGTATTAGCAAGTTTGCTGCTCAGTCACTGTAGCACCTGCCCTGACGTAGCTGTGTGGATACTGCCTTGTAAATTTTACCTTTTTGGATGATTGGAGGATCCTGTACAGATGAGTGTCACTTTTTTTTTTTAAACCTCACCAAATTGTGCATTTCCCTTACAGTTCTGAAAAGATGTATTGTATTTGTAGAGTATAATTTCAATGGGTTGTAAATAGGACAGTAGGAAAGTGGATGCTTATGTTAAGTGCTAACACTACAGTAGAGAGATTAAAGCCGTGAAAATAAATAACTTTTTTTCAAAACGCATGAGTTTTTCTTCAGAGGAAGAAGTTGCAGGGGGGGGGGGGGTTTGGGTGGGATGTTCTTACTTGGGGGTTTACTTTGACTGGGCTAGTGCTGAGGCAATCCATGTCATCATCTGGATGGCATACCTGAGAAGTGCTTGCTCTTCCCTGTGTCCTACAGTCGTGTTTGGCTAAGTACCTTACTGCTGTCTCTGATCTCTTGGACAAAACTAATGGCAAAGTGACACAACAAAAATATGACCTTCTCCTTTCATAATCTTACAGGCATCTGTTAATTTTGGCTCAGAAATGACCAGACAATTACCAAAAAGCACTTTGTCCAGCAAATTCTTTCTCCAAAGTGAGAATCCGTAAGGTGTCCAGAGGAAACCAGAAGCTGTATCAAACTGCTGTATACCTATTGAAACTTTCTCACAGCAGGTATGATTATTTGACTGAGAACACCTCTTTCTCTAAAAGGAGAGGCTAAAAGAAGGCCTCTCCTACCCCTCCAAGAACCCACAATTCAGTAAAATCCTTCCCCTCTCATCCATCTAGCAGAGGAAAGGTGTGGTGTGGAAACAGCAGAGCAAGGGGGCTGTCTACCAAGTTAATGGGAGTTTTACACAATTCATACTTTGAGAGACTGAACCTAACAACTGAAAATCATAGAACCGTAGAATTGTCAGGGTTGGAAGGGACCTTAAAGCTCACCCAGTCCCAACTCCCCTGCCATGGGCAGGGACCCCTCCCACTAGAGCAGGTTGCTCACAGCCCCAGCCAGCCTGGGCTGAAACACTTCCAAGGATGGGGCTTCCACCACCTCTCTGGGCAGCCTGTGCCAGGGTCTCACCAGCATCATGGGGAAGAAACTCTTCCTGATGTCCAACCTGAATTGACCTCTCTCTAGTTTTAATCCATTCCCTCCAGTCCTGTCCCTGCCCCACAGCCTAACAAGTCCCTCCCCAGCTTTCCTGTAGCCCCTTCAGATACTGGAAGGCCACAATAAGGTCTCCCCAGAGCCTTCTCTTCTCCAGGCTGAACAACCCCAACTCTCTGTCTGTCCCCATAGCAGAGGTGCTGCAGCCTCTGATCATCCTGGTGGCCCTTCTCTGGACACGTCCCAGCACATCCATAGCCTTCCTGTGACAGGGGCTCCAGAACTGGATGCAGTGCTCCAGGGGAGGTCTCACCAGAGTGGAGCAGAGGGGGAGAATCCCCTCCCTCGACCTGCTGGCCACGCTTCTCTTGATGCAGCCCAGGACACGATTGGCCCTCGGGGCTGCAAGAGCAACTGATGGCTCATGTTGAGCTTCTCATCCACCAGCACTCCCAGGTCCTTTTCTTCCTAGCTGCTCTCCAGCCAGTCACTGCCCAGCCTATCTTGGTGCTTGGGGTTGCTCTGACCCAGATGGAGGACCTTGTACTTGGCCTTGTTGAGCTTCATGAGGTTGGCATGGGCCCACCTCTCCAGCCTGTCGAGGTCCCTCTGGATGGATCCCTTCCCTCCAGCGTGTCAGCCCCACACAGCTTGGTGTCATCCAGTAACAATTGCTTGCAAAGAATTACTGCAGGTAATTTCATGTGAGATGTTTTAAGAGCACCTTGGAGGACATACTGAAATCTGGAGGTCTGCATGCTAGCTTGGCCTGGCAAGTCAGGGTGAAGAGTGGCAGACTTTGAGCTGCTTGGTTTTGCCCAGTGTAAATGTTTTAATGTGTAAGTGTGAGGCTGTTGAAGCGGGTTCTTTTTAATACCTGCTGCACTGAAGTGATGAATATGGTGTGTAGGTGCAGCATCACTGAAGGAGAGTATAAACCAACCATTGCTGTGCAGTACCAAGTACTCCAATTTTCCCTTTATCTGAGGCACAGTGATGTTTCAGAGTGGTCCTGGTAGAAAACAGATTAATTTATAAAGAGGAAATCAAAAATTGCCAAGTTCTGCAGTGTTCTCCAGAGCTTGCTGTATCTGTCAGGCTGTGCTGCTGTCCCCAGCTCTGCAGTGGGCTCTGGCTCTGTGTGGCTGGGGTTCCAGCAGCTCAGAGATGTGTGGAAGGTGCATTGGTTCGCTTGCACTCTGCTAGAGAATGTTTTTGTGTGAGTTGTTCTGTTGGAAAAGAGTCACTAAAATCTTACACTGCAAATCCCCTTGCTGTTGTGATGGACTAGGGGGGGTTCATGAGTCCCATAGCTGTGGCTTGGAATGGTTCCCAGGTCTTCCAGCATTTCCTTCGTTGACTAGACTGCAAATACATTGTGCAGAAGTCCCCAGGAAACCCCCAGCCTTGAGCCTTCCTGAGAATTTCTTGACAATAAGATTTAAATCCCTTGTCTGAAATGTAGTGCAACCTGAAATCCTTGCCTCTCTTGGGGATCAAAAAGCCATCAGCTCTGAGCTCTGCTGGGGGGATGCTGTGGGGCTTAGTGGCATTAGAAAAGGTACAGGGAGATGGGAGACTCCGCATCCTTGAGGTGTGTTTCTAGTGAGCTCCGTTAGGAAGCTGAAGAGAGCTCTCCAGTTGCCAGTAACAATTTGTGGAAGCTACTGAAGAACATTGATTAACGTTTGAAGAAGTTGCTCAACGTTTTTCATTCTCGATCATCTCACGTATGTTTGTGTAGGTTTTAAATGCAGAAGAAGGGGTTAGAAATGCACCTTTCAGGCCAAGGAGGACACAGGACCAGGATGTGTAGGGGAGGAACAAAGGGCAGGGAAAGGGGGAGGCTTAAGAGATCTGAAGAGTGAGCATGGGAAGCTGGAGGGATAAGGGGACTGGGAAGGGCAGGTGTCAGGGTTTAGGGTCAGGGTGGCCCCTTAGACCTACAACAACCACTCTCTGTTAACCCCTGCCTGCCCAGAGGGGAAGGGCAAGGGAATAAGGGAGAGAGACTCAGCCATTAGAAAAGGGAACTAGAACAGCTTCAATGAAAATAATAAAAATGGAATATATACCAATCTATACAAA
>JANVCC010000270.1:9128603-9223732 GCA_025345505.1 Todiramphus chloris collaris
CTGTCCCCTCCTCCCTGCAGGTGCCACCTTTGGCTTTCTGCACCCCCAATGTGTGTGCTACTGAGAGAGTGGTGAGGCCTTGGAACAGGCTGCCCAGGGAGGAGTGGGGTCACCATCCCTGGAGAGTTTCAGAAACCATCCAGATGTGGCACTTCAGGGCCTGGGTTAGTGGTCATGATAATGTTTAGTAGGCACTTAGACTTGATGATCTTGAAAGTCATTTCCAACCTTAATGATTCTGTGATTCTACCAGGGCCACTACTGCACCATATCCTTGAGATCCACATCCAGACAGCTTTGAAATGCATCCAGGGATGGTGATGCAACCACTTCCCTGGGCAGCCTGTTCCAGTCTTTGATAACCCTTTTGGTAGAGAAGTTTTTCCTGATGTCCAACCTAAACCTCCCTTAATGCAACTTGATGCCATTTCCTCTTGTCCTATCAGTTGTGACTTGTGAGAAGAGTCCAACACGCACCTCTCCGCAACCTCCTTTCAAGAAGTCACAGAAGTTAGAATAAAACACCTTTTGACATCTTTATTAAGGTGTTTTGAGAAGAATTTGGGATTAACAGGTGGTAGCAGAGTTCTACCCTAATTCGCTCATGTCACTCAAGTGCAGGTACAAATGGAAACAGGCACTGATCTGTAACTCATGGAACTGCAATGTCATCTTGAGGGAACTTGCTAGCTAATGTATGGAATAGCAAGAATCATTTTATTTTACCTAAAACCTGATTAGTTTTTTAACTGAAACAGATTTAAATGTTGCGACACCAACTGGTTGAAAAAATGGAATTTTATGCCTTCCCATTTTCTATTTTATCTGCCAGTTTACACTGGATTTTTTTTTCCCCTGTTTGAAACTAGGAGTAGTTGAGTAATTTTCAATCGGGAGCATAAAAGATTTCATACCACCCACACCTGTATTTGCCAAGCTTGCAGGCTGTGTTCATATAGAAATATATGTATGGCAAGGAATGAATTGCAGTTCTTCAAAGATTACTAATTGAGAGAGTACTGTAATTGGAGGGAAATATATCAGGCTCTTTGGGTGCTTTAAAATACCCCGCTGTAGATGCAGGTTATGATGCAAGCTTTAACACACTTCCATGCTACAGCACAACATAAAAATAACCTTTGGAAAATATTCCAGCAGCAATTTGGTCCTTAAACACCATAAGGAAAAGTTAGTAACCCTACACACAACTAGATGATTCCGTGGCATAAACCACAGAGGAATTTCCATATGGCATTCTCAGTGTTCTTCGGTGCATCCGTCTCTGTCTCCAGCCCATGCTAGTGATGCAGTGGCAGATGGTGTGCTGGTACTGCAGCCTGAGTGGAAAAGCAAGATGAATATCCATTTCATCTGTGTGCAAAGACACAGACGTGTCATCACTTATTAAATGTTGTTATTTCTCCTCTTTGCTAGTGAGCTGTGTCCAGGAAGGAGACAGGAGTCCAACTGGCCCGAGCACGGCCTGTCTCTAACGTGCTGCAGGTTTGGTATTTAGGTATTGAGTTTAGATTCAGATTTAGAATGATAGGATGGTTAAAGGAACTGAACTGAAAGTGGTTCTATTTGAAATACTTTTACCACATTTTGAAGGGATCCATTTTCTGCTCCACAAACGCCAGAATCTTCCAGTATAGTTTCTCTCATTTCCAATTTCTCAAACTGAAAATATTCCTTTTTTTTCCTCTCTCAATCCCTTAACGTTATTCCAGAAATCAAACTGAAATGATCTCCTGCTCCATTAGGGAGCCTTTTACAGCGTGTGAAGGTGCCCAACACGCTCGCTCACAGCCCTGGCCTACAGACAGCAGCCTGGGAGTTTCCACTATCAGGTAACTCCACGGCAGAGCAGGCAGCAGAGACCCTGGGGCATCCAAGGCAGCACAGAGAGTAAAAAGCAGAAATGTAAAGGTATCTCAGTGACGTTTTTGTTAAGCATTATTTACAGCATCACCTTCAACACGGAAGGACATGGTAATTAGGCTTTAGTGATACCATTAATCTATGTCAAAGACAACGAGTGGCCTTGAAGCTTCCATCAGTCCACAACCTGGTTTGAAGTTCCCCATTTTATAAGCTCTGCTACCAAGAAGTGCATTTCGCTTCACTCAGCGTTCTCATTTCAAGAGAAGCAGACTTGTCTCTAATCCCACAACTCTTTTCAGGGGTTTAAAATGCAGATTGACAGGTGACTTTAGTTTCTGCTCGTTTGCTCTGTTTAGAAAAGTTGCACAATGTAAAACAGAGACTGATTTTTTTTTAATGCTGCCTTTAATGAACTGCCTCTTTCAACAAGCACGAGATCTATTTCAAATTCCTTTCCAAAACAACGGAATAGTTTCTTACCTTCCCTGATGATGACAGAAACATATGTACGTCATTACCTTCATAGCAAATTGTAATTAATTATAGACTCCACATGTATTTAATCGCTTTCAGTTGGCCATCTTTCCAGACTTGATGTATGCAATATTAATTATTTGCCTCTGGCGAGAGTTTATGAACTCTAACAGGCACCACATGTTCAGCTTGGTTAAAATAAATAGCAGATGTTGTATTTAGCATTCATGTACATATTAATTAACCTTTGAAGAAGGTTTTGCTGTGGCAATTCATCCTTAGCCTGCAGCACAGAATTTATGTACACCTCAAAACAGGTATAATATTTTAAACTCAAATACAGGTCAGTGTATTTTCCACACCAGACAGTCTCCTGAAAGCGATAAGGGTTTGCCACACTGGCAGTGCAGTTCTCTGGGTTTCAGACCAATGCGTCGTTATTTTGCTTTCTGAGGGGCTCCTGATCAGGTCAGATCTTCCAGTAAAACCTGTGTTTGGAGCAGTAATTCAGACCGTGCCCGCATCAGAATCTTCACCTATTGCTGAGGGGGACATCAACATAAAATACAGCGTAACCTGCAAACCATTTACTGTGTTGGTGATTTTTGGGATGAGGAAGAAGATCAAATGCTACCAAGAGCAAAAATTCAAGCTAATATAAAACAAAGTAGCTGAACGAGCAGATTTTATTATATTCTAAGCAACAAGAACTAGGGCAGGGAGAATAAAATATTCCTTTTCCCTTAGCAGTTGGCAGGAGCAGCAAAGAAAAAGACACATTTGCAGAAGGATTTCTTTCTTGTTACTAAACACATAGTAAAAATAAATCCCATACTGAAGCTACGCTGTCAGTTATATTTGTAGCAAACTGCTTTACGCTGAGGCATTTAATTATTTCAAGCCCTGAAAGCCCACTTCTGATTGTTAAACATCGGGGAGGAATCAATTTCAAACGGGTTCTGTTTGGAAAAGACCGATTTGCATCCTTTAGCTGGGAAACAGTAGTCTGAAGATTCGACAAGCTCCCACGAAAGTCTCTGCTTTCTGGAATAATTTGGTTACAATTTATACTATCCTTACTGAACAGCAAACTTTAAAAGCTTAGATTGTTTCAAAGTTCAAGCTGCTTCTTTAAAGCAAAGGAAGTACTTTCAGTGGTCCCATAGTTCTGGAACTGCCGTGGTGACCTGATGCAACGAGGCAGAGCTTTCAAATTACCAGCCATATTTCTCTGGTGGATTATTGTTGATAATGACTTCACACACAAATAGCATCCAGGGGAAGCAGACAGCGCAGCCGTTCACCCTCGTCCAGAAATCAAACCGAATTAAACCATTTAGCCTAATGCTTTAAATGCATCTCTTGGCTCCGGGCCTCTCGCCTTTCCAGAGGAACTAAAGCAGCCCGCAAATTTGTCCGTCTGGTTCTGCTTTTGGATCTGCTGCCACCTTGTGAGCTCAGGATCACGCTCAAGTCCCGCGATCGTAGGCAGATAGAAAATGAACAAAAGATAACCGTGGGTTTTGGGGGGGAAGCCCAACGACTTAACCAACAGGTAAGCCCACTGGCATGTGAGCATCAGTTGTGTCCTCGTGTAAAGGTGGGGGTTTGTTTATAAACAGGTTACATCCGCCGCTTTCCAGCTTCGTGAATTCACAATTAGAGCAGCAACTTTCATTTGGTAGACACCAGATGAAACTACAACTCCATGTACTGTTATTTCTCCATGAAGCAGTACCGTTTAACCGCTCTGACAGTGTATCGTACAGAACGTTTTCCTCTCATTGAAGAGTTCTCCTGTTTTGCCTCATTCTTGGGGTTTTTTTTCTGGACCATTTATGTATTTAACACTGGAATTACAGAGTACTGGGCTCTTACACATTTTCCAGGCTCTAGAAGACTGTGGAGTCATTAATAGCTTGGTAGCTTGTCAGACTGTTTTCAGAGAAGGACGTCACTGCGATGATAGGCTGGAAGAAAGGACATAAGCAGTATGAACTGACACCCAATTTTCTGTGTTTTTAAGATTTTTTTTCTCTGGTTTATTATTGCCAGAAAATCCAATAGTGGGATGGCAAGGTGCTCATCCAAGAAGTCTGGAGCTGTCGGAAGCTGATCCATTCACCTTGAAAGGGCCACACTTTGAGACAAAATAGTCGCTAGCTATAAAATGAGCAGCAAATTAAGTTTGCTTTGACTTCATTAGAGAGCTTACATTTATTTAATTAATTAATTACATTAATTAAATTACATTTAATTTCTCTTGTAAAACCAGAAAAGGGATAATTTGATCTGTACAGGCAAAAGAAGGTGCAGTGGCAGCCCTACTGTCCAGAGGCTGCCTCTGGTGCAGACTTTTTCTACCTCCACTGTGGACAGAATCTTCCTTCACAGGTTACACTGCTGCTGCCACGGTGGGAATGTGTTGGCCACTGGCACAGCTGGACACGGAAAACCGACACCGCACAACCTGAACGGAAGGTTAAAGGGGAGGAAAAGGGGTGCAACAGAGCATCCCGCTGACCTTTCCCAGCAGGCAGTACCACAAGCACGGACATCAAGACCCCACAGTCCCCAGAGCAGCTCGGGCAGCTGCCCTGAGGCCTTCCCCGCAGGCAGGAACCTGTGGGAGAGCCTCGGGCAGCCGGGCCTGGAAGAACCACAGAACTGTCAGGGTTGGAAGGGACCTTAAAGCTCATCCAGTTCCAACCCCCCTGCCATGGGCAGGGACACCTCCCACTAGAGCAGGTTGCTCACAGCCCCAGCCAGCCTGGGCTGAAACACTGCCAAGGATGGGGCTTCCCCCACCTCTCTGGGCAACCTGTGCCAGTGTCTCACCACCCTCCTGGGGAAGGAATTCTTCCTAAATCCCATGACGGGCTCCTCATCCCCGCACTGGGGGTGGCAGGGGGAGGTTGTCCCCCCTGACCCACGTCTTGTGCCCCTCAGTTCTCCCCAGGGTCGCTGGCTGCAGCAGACGATGCCGAGCAGCGTTCCGCAGCCAGCTCGCAGCCAACCCCCAGCAGCAACGGTCGGAAATACAATAGTGACGCGGATATCCTCTACATGGAAATAGAGTCACTCAGTGGGGGTCCCTCCGTCCTCCACAAAACCTTCCTCCTAAATACTGTTCCTCCTTCCCCTTCTAGGCCGTGCCTGCCCGAACCCTTCCTCTGAGCAGGGGCTGGGGGGAAGGGAGCCTGGGGGCGGGTTCCCGTGCGGGGGGCAGCCAAGGCTGGCACAGGCACCGCAGAACCGGTGACCCGCGGGCAGCCCAGGCCGGGGAAGGAGTGCGAGGCCTCCGCCGGGCATCGCCTCGCAGCGGGTCCGGCCCTCCCTGCCCGCCGCCTGTCCCCGGGCGGGGCGGTTGGCAGCGGCCCGGGGCGGGGGCGGGGTCTGGCGGGAGCCGCGGCCGCGGGGGGCGGAGCGGGGCTGAGCGCGGGGGGAGGGGGCGCTGCCGGCGTCAGCGCGGGGCCGTCTGGCGGGCGGGGGTCGCGGGGCGGAGCCGCGGGCGGGTTCGCGACCGGGCCATGGCGGTAACGGCTGCTCGGCGGCCGCGGGCCCTGCTCTGCCTGGCGGCGGTTTCGCTGCTCTTCCCCGCGGCGGCCGGTGAGTAGCGGGGGGGGCTCGGCGGGTCCGTCCTGCACAACATGGCGCAGGGGCGAGGCCGCCCGCGGGGTGCCCGAGACCTTGGCGCGGTGGCGTCGCCCGCGGGGTTGGGGCGCGGCCCGGGGCCGTGGGGCGCCCCCGTGTCGCCGCAGCTGGGGGCGGGCAGCCGGGGCAGCCGGGGGACGCCGTCTGCTCGCTCGCCGGCGCCTGCACCTGCCTGGCGGGAGCGGGAGGCCGGCGGGAGCGGGGCCGCAGCAGGTAAGGGGTGGGGGCGGCTCCCCGGGTGCCCGCGGGGCGCTGCCAGGAAGGGGCAGCGTCGCCTTCCTGCTGTCGGTCCTCCCGCCGCCGCCGCCGGCTCGGTGTCTGCCCCGCCTCCCCGCCGGAGCACCCCGGGCACCCCGCGCCAAGCCCCGCGGCTGGGAGCGGAGCTGGAGGAGCGGAGCTGGAGCGGAGGGCGTGCGGGGCAGCGGTCTGGGTCTCCGGCTGTCACACCAGCACCGGGTCCCTTCCCAGCACTGTGGCTGGAAGTGAGAGGACCTGGTGACTTGCTCCAGGCGGGTGAAACCTGACTTGTGGGTTGCTGTGTGAAGCGTCAGAACAGCCCTTGCGTTCCTTGTGCTTTTGAGAACGTTTCCAGTAAGAAAGCGCTGAATTTCTTTAAAGGCAAGATGTTTAATAGAGAGAAAATGGTAAAATAGTTTCCTGCGCTCCAGTTGCGATAGCAGGTAACTTCTCCAGAGGACCAAAAGTCAGCGATGAACAAAGAAGACGGCGCGGGCACAGATAGCGCCCGGTAGCTTTGGATAAGCAGATCCCATTGGGAATGCTGTCACAGAAATGGAAAATACAAAAAGCATAATGCTTTAAAGCAGGAGGCTGAGGCAGTTGAGGGCATTTCTTTGTTGTTCTATACTCATTTTTAGAGAGGCATGTTTTTAGGAAGAAGACAAGGAAAAAGCCAGTGGAATGAAGTAGGGCGTGCTGTAGCCCAACTTTCCCTCGATAAACCTACTCGTGTTGCTGAGAAAGCAGATATATCTACACCTCAATCTTTGATAATTTCACAGCAATCAGATTTTGAAATAAAACCTGAAAATTTTCTTGTAAAGATAGAGAAAGTGAGAATGAGAAAGTAAGGGACTGGCTGAAAGAGATGTTGCAAGGCATTTGGGAAGAGGTTAACTGGAAAAAGAACTGAGGAATGTTTGGAATGGACATATAATTTAAATTTCTAAGTGAAATGCTAAAGATCACTCCAGGCCAGTTTAATCTTAATTCGAGGCACCATCAATTGATTAGGATTTTGTATAAAAGGAATTAAATGACTGTACAGTTTAGTTTATTGTTACTTCATTGTCACACTTTTTTGTATAATTGAGAAGACTTGGAATTCAACAGTGGAGGTCATGGAGAAGGAAAACTCTCCAGGATGTGTCTTAGCTCATCACAGGAGGGTTGAGAGCCACTGAAAACTAAAGGATAAAAGGCCACAGAGTATGGACTCATCTGTGTGAAGGAGCAGTTAATAAAATGTTGCCTAAGGTATTAACAAACTCCAATCATAGTGACATACACAGTTAAAATTAACATTAGCACCTAAGCCAATGGTGGTTCTCTTTTTAGGTTGGGAACTCTGAATTCTTGGGTCCCTTAAGTTGCTCTCAGTAGACATTTATATAATGAAAAATTTCTGGGATTTACAGCGAAGCAAAACAACAACAACAAAGTGGTTGAGTAGCCAGTATTTCTGTTAGGAAGTAAAGCCTATTTACGTTTGGTTGGATTATTTTACTGAAGACAATTCATTTTCTGGATAACCTGGATGTTTTCTCCGGCACGGTGCTGGTGTGCTTGCACTCTGATGGCATGGGCACTGAAGTTGCAACTCTTACCTTAAGAAAAGCTGTTCTTAAAAGCTTTTGTTACTGTTCCATATTTCTAATACCGTGGCTTTACAACAGGACTAAGAAATTATAAAGCAGAGCTTTTCAGTGCAGTGAGGTAATCACTGAAGCTTGGACACGGTGGGACCTGCTAATGACCGAGCTGGTTTGGGGCACAAATCGGTTTACTTAACATAGTGGGGAAAAACCCCACAAGATCCCGTGTGCAGCCCTCAAATTTGGAGGATTTTTAAGCCATCTGTGTCATATCTCAATCCTTCCCTGCAGTGGGGGGAAAAAAAAAGACTAGCAATAAGCTAATAATTTTACAGCTTCTTTCAGGTCATTGTGTTGTAAGCAGGATTTGGCGCTGTCCTCATTTATTCTGCTGTGTTGTTTCTGATGATTGAGAACATTCATCAGTTACAACTCCTGCTTGCGTTTCTCAGCTTTCCTCTTCAGGAATGATGGGTTTTTGCATCAAAATACAGCTCGGTCCTGTAGGAGCCATTTTAAACTGGGACTCTTGCAGAGCAACTTTCCACCGTTTTGGGTTGGTTTGTTGGGGGTTTTCTGTTTGGTTTGGTTTGGGGGTTGTTGGTTGTTGTTGTTTTGTCCAGTTCTTTACCATTTTAAAGCCAAAAGTTCCTTGTTTTTAATGTCATTTGGCTTTGGTGGTGGTGGATTCTTTTGATTATTAAACTGAGCATCTTGTAAGGGCTGTAAGCTTTCGGATGAGAGTAAACTGTGAAATTATCAAGGAATTTATGCCCAAGATCCTCTATTTAGCAAGCAGGTATTGTGAAACACAATTTTATGTGCGTGATATCATCGGGGAGAATTGCTTTTGTGTTATATCAGTGTGATATGTGGTTCATGCACAGCGGAGCAGAAATCTGTAATCATTAAATGGTCTCGTGTGTGGAAATAAAAGCTTCAAAGGAAACCTCTGTCCGTCTGTTTTCCAAACAAGGAGGATGAAAATGAGTATCCAAGAGTTGTGCAATTCATTTTGTGTTGGCTGAGCTTCACGTTGAATGAAGGAAATACTTGGATGGTAGGGGAAAGAAAGCCCAGCAAAGTGCAATGTTAAAAAAGCCACCTGAAACCTTGGTGTTCCCCAACTTCTCAGCACTTCAGTTCTCATTGGTTTCCTGTTGATGTGTTTCTATCTGTGCTTGCTCTGAGTCCAGGCAAAAATCACTCTTAATCATCCATCATTAGTGAAACAATACATTTCTGTTCCAAGTTTTAAGAAGGCAGAGTTCCATCAGCAGCTGTGTTCACCTGTGTGAAAAGGGGTTCCTGCTCCCATTTCCTTTCCTGCCTTTTCTTAAACAACTCTTCCACGTCTCAGGTTCTGTGAGATGGTTTCATTTACAAAGGGATGTAGTCTCTACATAGTCTCTGTTTTACTGGGGGTTTTGTCCACTTCTTTTATTTATTGAAATTTCCCCTGGGTTAACAGATTTAATTGGCCCATGAAGACATTTGCCAGGGTGAGATGCCAGTGCACAGGGAGCAGCAGCAGTGTGGGTAGGAGCTGAAGGAATTAATCAGCTCATGAAGACATTTGCCAGGGTGAGATGCCAGGGCACAGGGAGCAGCAGCAATGTGGGTAGAAGCTGAAGGAATTGATCAGCTCATGAAGACATTTGCCAGGGTGCGATGCCAGTGCACAGGGAGCAGCAGCAATGTGGGTAGGAGCTGAAGGAATTGATCAGCTCATGAAGACATTTGCCAGGGCGCGATGCCAGGGCATGGGGAGCAGCAGCAATTTGGGTAGAAACCAAAGGAAGGGGAGTGAGGTCTGCTTTTGTTGGCAGTGAGTGTTCAGCAGTGGTTCTGTGAGCCTCAATGAACAGGTCCGTGGCAGCTTCAGGAGAAAAAAACTTCTCGTGTTCTTTTTTTGCCTCCTGGGAAGGAAAAGTTCCTCCAGTCATTTGTGGAACCAGAAAAATCATCCCAATTGGCCATCAAGTGGGATGCTTTGGTTCAAAAGTGATAGTTAAGTGCTTCAAGTATTAAATATAATTTTTTTTCCCCTCCCCTTGCTTTTTCATAGGCTTGTCTTGCTGTTACCACGCAAAGGACAACTTAATGTGCCGTGATGTCTGTGAACAGGTAAGCTTCTTTGAAGTGTCCTGCCTTTAGACAGTGATGCAGCAAGGTCAGGGCTATAAGGAAATTATTTTCTGCATGAATACTGTGTGTGAAACATGAGATGTAACGTTAGTGTTCTTTAAATGCAAACTCAAAGGTTGAAAACTGAAGTCCTCTTTCCTTTCGCTATGGAAAACAGGTTCTGCTGAAGTTGAGGAGAAATAGAGATACAAATCTGAGGTCATGATCTGGTCAAGAAGTGATAAGCATTTTAGGAAATGGGAGGGGTAAGGGTGTTTTACCCAGTTTCTGAAGGTTTTGGATCCTGAGTCTGGGGAATTTAAAAGGAAGGAAAAGATGTTGGTACTGTTGGTTGTTTCTTCCTGTGAGTTGTTGCTTCTCAGAGCATCTGAGATACTCATTACAATATATGGCTTTGTGAATCCAGCAAAAATCTTCCTTACTCTGTTCATAAAGTGTGATCCTATGTTCATAAAGTAATAACAGAACTGGTTGGGCTAAACTCAAGCTTGGAAAATATTTTTCCACAACTTGCATTTAGATTTGTAGGTTACACAGCTTTGTGTGTGTGTATTTATATAAATTTCTATGTATTTAGACTTTACATCAGCCTTTTTATGTCCAATTTTTATATTAAATTCGTGTCCTTACATCATACCTGCCCCCTTTTCTTGGCTTTTTTACTCGCTTTGGGGCTATTCAAACACTAAACCAGGTTTTGACCAAGTTTGTATTTATCTGTGATGGTTCTAACAAAACTTTTCATTTAAATTGCACTTCTCCCTCCCTGATTGATTTATAGAATGCAACCAAATCCCCTTTCAGCTCTCCTATTGTTTGGCCAAACAAGGAAGAGTCTTACAGTCTCTTTGCATAAGATACTCTCTCAATTCCTGTAATTATTCTTGCAGCCCTCCCAGCATAAGTTTGTTTTTGAATACAGGTAAGCAAAACTCTGCTTTTATAAACAGAAGTATAGCATTCAGTCTTAAAAATTGTTACAGCTTCTGTGCAAGAGAAGGATCATCTATTCATGTGTATAAACAAATTTAATTGGCAGATTTAGTAGCTGCACTGAGAGGGCATTTGGAATCTGTCCAATTCTTCTTTTCCACTGGTTTGAAGTTGCCAGTTTATGATGTGAATTCCTGGTAGCTCTTCATGGAGGGCTTTGAGCTTTCTACTATCAACTTCCATGCCATTTCTGATACACCAGTTCTGATGATTGTGCAGAATTTTCTGTGGTTTTGTGAGATTCTGCCCTTGGATGATATCTCTGCTCAGATAATCAGCATGCTCAGAGTCTTTGCAGTAAGAGGTCTAGCACAAAGCAACACTGGCACCCCTCAAACTGTTCTGTAAGGAGCTGGTTTCGTGACCTCCTGTCAGGCTGGTAGCACTGGTTTCAATGCAGTCTGGCTGAAGGGGCTCTCTACTATTTTCCTACCGTTTTGTGCAGCACCATTCAAATGCTTTGTCCTGGTGGAATCCATTTGGGAATGTATTAGTTGATACTTACTGTCTTGTCTTAAATAAAGTTTCTAGGATGGAGGTTTACATACATAGGGGGCTGGCTTTGAGGGAACAGAGTTAGCTGAATGAGTTGCCTTTTTTCACCTTCTCAGAAATACTTGCCATGTGCTTGTTGCCTTGTCTGTACCACTGCTCTGTACCATCCTGACATGATCATTTATTTCATAATTAAACCCAAAAATTTTCCCCCTAGACTTGGTAGTCTGAGCCATAAAACATTGAAGTTGCTTACGAGGGATGGCAGGAAAAGAGAGCAAGTTTGTGACCCCTATTTCTGCTCATTTACTGCTTCGGGAATGCCCATGACCAGGATGCACAAAGAATTTGGGCACTAGGACAGCCAGTTCTTGTGGAGAGGGCCAGCAGGAGATGCAGATGTACTGCTTGAGACAGTGTGCACCTACTGTGTCCAGCAGGACAGGCTGGCACTGCCTGGGCCAACCACTCAGGACAGGCTGGAGATCTTGACCCAGAGGGAGGTCTTAAGGAAGAATGTGTCCCTCTAAGTCTCGGGCTGCAGGGAAAGGATGGTGTCTCTCCTTGAGTGAGTGGCACTTAAACTGGGAGTCAGGCTCTGGTCAGCTTCCAGAACTGCCAGGTAAGGAAGCCAAGGACAGAAGCAGTGGGAGCCAGGCAAGCTCTCTGTGGAGAACCTGCAAGGCCAACAGCCTGAACTACGCGTTGCCTGCGAGAAGGATGGCCAAGGGCAGTGCTCAGTGGAGACTGAAAGTTTGTGACTCTTGACAGCAGGATGAAGTTTCTTGGCCTTTGGATATGAACTTACACAACAGCTCTGTGGCCTTAGGACAGGTCAGGAGGAACAGACCCTGTCAGGGAGCTGTCTTGGCCTAACCAACTGGTTCTAAACAGAAGAAAGACTCCCTTCTACAGGGGATGAAGGCACTCATCTGCAGATGGGACTTTCTGTATAAGGTAGTTTGATTTTCAGGGGCTTAAATCTAGGATGCTGCAGAAATAGCAAGATTCTTTTTTTTTGACCCTCCATCTATTATCCATTGGCTGCTGGTGTACATGGACACCAGTGATACTGCTCAGGGAGACCTTGCATGGGTAGAAAGGTGACTCTAGCCCAGGGGCTAGGGTGAAAGGCACAGGAGACCTGGTGGTGTTCTCCTTGAACCTGCCAGTTAAGGAAAAAGGCTTGATAAAGAGTGAAGAACTCTTCTAACTAGTAATTCAGCTACTTGTAAGCCCTTTGAAAAAGAACTTGAATTGCAGATTTGTCAGCTAACGTGGTTCAAAGATGGAACTTTGCATTCTGAGTGTTATTCCAGGTTTAGCTGCAGTGTCCTCTCCTTCTTGTAATGACTTAAGTCTGTCAAGTACTGTAGTAAGGAACAAGTGGGCCTGTCTTTAACTGACGTTTATATCCTAAGTTTATTTTTGCGAAGTTTCACAAATACAGGGTTTCTGGCAACAGCCACCTCTGTCCCACTCCACAGATCTCTATCCAGATCCTCTGCCAAGCGTAAGAACAATCCATCCCAGTCCTCAGGAAAACATGTTGATGTTTCAAGAGGCTAGCTTGGCTCCACAGAAAAGTCATGAACAAGCTTCAGTGCAGAGAGGCAGGGGAGAGAAGGTGGAAGCAGGGAAAGGTTGTACAAGAGGAATTTAGAAAGTTTGCCCAGGCGTGTTAGGTTATCTTGGGAAAGACAGAGCTCAGCTGGAGCTGAGACTTGCAGACAATGTCAAGTGCAACAAGACATGCAGTAGTTACAGGCTGATGAAGTAAAAATGTGTGGCTGTTGCTAAATGCAGGATGTGATCCAGTGTCAGCACACACAGGTAAGGCAGGGCTACCAAACGCCATCCTTCCTGAGTCCTTGTTAACAAGGTCTCCCAGTCCTCTGTGCATAGAAACGAGGTTCAGGGAGGAGCATTCCCAGTAACAGGTGGTGGCTGAGTCAGGAATTGAGAAAATTTGACCCAAACAAATTGGTAGCACTAAATAGACTGCAACTGCATCTGAGGGTGCTGAGAGAGCTGTCCAGGGTCACTGCAAGGTTGCTCTCTATCATCTTTCAAAGGTTGTGGTGCTTGGGAGAGGTCCCTAGTGACTGGAACAGGACAATGTACCTGTCTTCAAAAAAAAACCCCAAAACAACAAAACCAAAACCAAACAAAACAATACAAACAAAACCACCAAATAAACAGAAAACCCCAAAGGACAGTTCCCAGTCCAGCAAACCACAGACAGTAGTCACCTTCTCTTACATCCTGCAGAGTCCCTCAAAACACATTTGACCATGTGTCTGACAAACCTGATTGCCTTTGATAGTGAGGCTGGATTTCTGGGTGAGTGGAAAGGAGTGGATGTCATTTGTGTTGACTCTCAGCACTGCCTCCCTGAATATTTTTGTGTCTGCTTTAGGATAATATGGTTTTGAGGGCTGGGCATCTAGATAAGTAAAAAACTTGTCTGGATAATCAGGCTCAGGAATAGAGGTTAGTGGGCTCTGCTCTGCCTGAAGGCTAACAAGCAATGAAGTATCAAAGGGGTCTGTCCTGTTTAACATCTTTATTGATGACCTGGAGGTTGCGACAGATTCCACTCTTGCTGAGTTTTCAGGCAACACCAAGCTGGAGTGAAGAGCTGCTAAGGGTAGGACTGCCATCCCAGAGGGACCTTGGCAGGTAGAAGGAATTGGCCGATGGGAACTCGATGAAACTCAACAAGAACATGTGCAAAGTCCTGCACCTGGGAAGAAAGAATCCCATGCAAGAATGTGAATTGGAGATGGATTTGCTGGGGAGCAGATGTGCTGAAACAGGACCCGGGTACACGGACAGCAAGCTGGATGAGAGCCACCAGTGTGCCCCAGCAATAAAGGCAGCACCTTGGGCTAGAGGGACAAGCATAGCCAGTAAGTGGAGAGAAATGATTCTCCCCATTTAGTCAGCACTGCCTGACCACAACTATAATACTGTGCCCAGTCTTGTCCTCCTGTTACAAGAAAGATACCAGTTACTGGAAGAACTTAGCAGAGAGTCACCAAGGTGATCAGGAGGCTGGGGGAGCTGCCTTTAGCCTGGGAAGGAGGAGTCCCTCAGAGTATCCTTCAGATACCTGTAATAAGATTGCTCAGAAGACAAAGCCAGGCTCCTCACAGTAGTATGTAGTGGGAGGACAAGAGAGAGCAGTCATGAATTAAACCTAGAGACTTCCAGATGGTTATAAGGAGGAACTTTTCCACCAGGATCTCCAGAGGACCCTTCCAACCCCTACCATTCTATGAAAACAGAGAGGTTGTGCATTCTCCATCCTCAGAGGTTTTCATGGCCTCATTAGATAAAACCCTGAGCATTGTGGTCTGGCCTCACAGTTGACTGTGCTTTGAGCAGGAGGTTGAAATAAATGATATTCTGAGATCCCTTCCAACCTGAATTATTCTGTGACCCCAGAAGACCCCAAATCCTACTGCAGTTCTTCTCTTGCTTTCTTTTCTGAAACCAGTACTGCTGTTCTCTTGTTTTTCTTTCCATGAGTTTATCGTGTTGCAAATTCAGAATAGAACTGTTGTGTATTTTTCCTTCGTAAAGATCTGAAGTGCATCCATGTTTCAGTTGTTCCTGTAATTTCCAGTTTCACATCCCACATCAATAGATCTGTTTCCATCCCTTTTGTTGTCCAGTTTCTTGTTTTAATTTATAAGTCTTTTACTTAATTGGACAGCTAGTGGAACAAAAACTAAAAACATGATTGTTGTGGGACCAAGAAACTATTTAAAATGTGCTGAGAGCTCAAGTTACATTAAGGCTTCTATGAAATTTAAAACTAAACAAACAACAAAACCAAAACAACAACAAAAAGCTTGATAGAGTAAAGGCATCTTGTAATAAACTGAAAACATTGCTACTGTTGCAAGGAATTGAGATGAGCAATGCTAAAAAATTATCTGAAAGACACTTGGGGGGGGGGGGGGGGGGGAATGGATATATTTATAAGTTTCCATGATCCAGAATTGTGTATAAAAGTCAATAAGGTAAGGTAAAATGCTTCCCAAGTATAGCTGTGCAAAATAATTTCAGAAGAGTCATTTTGTCTAACCTCCTGCTCAGAGAGGTGCGAGCTTAAAAATTAAATCAAGTTGAGCAGGATCTTATTAGACAAGCTTGAATATCCTCCAGGATGAGCTTTCCACAGCCTCTCTGAGGAATCTGTTCCAGCCCTTCACAAGTTTTGTGGTGAGTTTTGGGTTTTTTTCCTTCACACCCAGTCAGGATTTCTCCTACTGTAACTTGTTAACTTCTGCAGCTCATCCTTCTACTGTGCAACTCTGAGAACAGCATGACTTGTCTCCTCTATAATCCATCTTCAGGTACTGGAAGACAGGAATTTAGACCTCCCCTTCTCCCTCTTAATCCTTCTTCATTTTGAACAGATTCTTTCACCTTGGCCTTTATTGGTATGTCATAAAGTTCAGCATCTTCTGTGGCCTTCTGGACTCTGCAGTTCATCAGTAGTGTTCCTTGCTCAGAGGTGGCACAGACTGGGTTTGTTATTACAGAGGTGGCCTCATCAGTGCCTAACAGAAGAGAATAGTCATCTTCCTTCAGCCTGCTGGCAGTGCCTTTGATACTGAAGTGCAAGATGCTGTTAGCTTTCAGTGCTGCACTGGTGCACTGCTGGCCCGTGTTCAACTTGTCACCCACTGGGACCTGACACCCTTTTCTGCAAAGCTGCTTTCTAGCCCGTGAGCACCCAGCCTGGACTGTTGCCTGGGTTATTCCATTTCAGCTGCAAGATTCTGTGTTTGCCTTTGTTGAACTGCTTGAGTTTCCTGCCAGCACGTTGCTGCAGCCTGTTGAAAGCCATCTGCCTGGCAGCTCCACCCTCCAGTAATTGATGACAGCTCCCAGTTTAGGCTCATCTGTGTACCTGCTGAGGACTTTTATCTGTCCCATTGGTCGTCTCACCAGTAAAGACATTTACAGTATTGGTTTGACTCCTACATTACATCCCTTCTAAGTGGCCAACACTTAGACACTGAACTGCTGACTGCTAATCTTTGAGCCCTGCTGTCCAGGCGTTCGTCACCCAGCTTGTAGCCCACCCAATCCATCCATGTTTGACCAGTTTGGCTCAAAAGGGATGATGGGAGACCACACAAAAACCTCCTTAAAGTTAAGGTAAACAACATAGGCTGTTCTGCATGTTTCCCTAAAGCAGTCTGTTGTTCTGGGAAGCTGTAAGGCTAAATGTGCCCTTGGTGTGCCTGTGCTGACCGTTCCCAGTCACTTTATTGACCTTCATGTGGCTTCTGCAAGGATTTGCTCCACAGCCTTCCTGCAGGGTGAGGTTAGGCTGAACAGCTTGTAATTCCCCAGATCATCCTGGCCTCTGTAGTGGATACAATGTTTGTCTTTTTCCAGTCACCAGGAACCGTGTCCAGTCACCACGGTGTTTCAAAAGCAGTAGCAAACCTGTCTTGCAGTGACCGTGGCTTCTCAACGTCCTCAGTCGCATCCCGTCCAGTCTCATGAACTTCTGAATGTTCAGTGTGCTTAGGTGGTGCTTTAAATTGATCTTCTTCTACCATGGGTAGTATTCATTGCCCTGTTAGTTCTGATAGTCTCTTTAACTAGTCTAGAGGTTTTGTTCATCTTTGGTCCACACAAACAACTTAATTTCAGGCATTTTTGGAGGTTTAGTTGCCTGGGGTCATGTAACATATAGCAGAATGTTGAGTAAATAGAGTTGTTTAATATTATGATATGTGGGGCAGAAATCTTCTTATGTTTTTCACACTGCCTATTCATTACAGAATCACAGAATCACTCAGGTTGGAAAAGCCCTTTGGATCATCGTGTCCAACCATCAGCCCTGCTCTACAAGTTCACCCCTAGACCATGTCCCCCAGCACCACATCCAAGTGATGTTTAAACACATCCAGGGATGGCCACTCACCCCCCTCCCTGGGCAGCCCATTCCAATCTCTCACCACTCTTTCCGTGAAGAATTTTTTCCCAGTGTCTGCTCTAACCCTACCTTGTTTCAGCTTGAGGCCATTCCCTCTGGTTCTGTCACTAATCACCTGAGAGCAGAGCCCAGCACCAGCCTCTCTCCAATGTCCTTTCAGGGAGCTGTAGAGAGTGATGAGGTCTCCCCTCAGCCTCCTCTTCCTCACACTAAACAGACCCGGCTCCTTCAAATGCTCCTCATGTGATCTCTTCTCCAGTCCCTTGCCCAGCTTCGCTGCCTCCTCTGCACCCGCTCCAGCCCCTCGAGGTCTCTCTTGTACTGAGGTTCCCCAAACTGGACACAGCACTCGAGGTGAGGCCTCCCCAGTGCTGAGCACAGGGGGACAATCCCCTCCCTGCTCCTGCTGCTCACACTGTTTCTGATCCAGGCCAGGATGCCCTTGGCCTTCGTTGCCACCTGGGCACTCTGCTGGCTCCTGTTCATTCTCCTGTCTTGTACAACCCCCAGATCCCTCTCCGCCAGACAACTCTCCAACCACACTTCCTCGAGCCTCTTTGATTGAACAGAACCTCTTTGACCGAAATGTTTAAGGAGGAAATTCTCACTCCCTCCTAAATATAAAAATTCCTTCTTCATAAATGTGCAGTGTATTTGGAGTACAGGTAGAGAGCAGAAGACCTTAACTTCGCATTGTTTCGATGTTAACTGTTAGCCAGAGTTGGCAAAGGGTAGGTAGTAGTGCAACTAAAACTGATGACATCAGTTGAGAAAGTATTGACTGTGGAGATAGATTCTGTATGTTTGAAGGTATGTTTTGTTTCCAACAGATTCTCTCTTCTAAGAGCGATTCCCGTTTGAAGCACTTACTGCAGCGAGCACCCGAGTATTGTCCAGAATCAATGGTAAGGCTTGCCAGGCTTTAATTAAAGAAAGCAAATCAATTAATCTTATATTAACAAAGTTCTGCTTGCAAAAATAAGATTTAAAAATCACTTCTGTTTTATTTACTGAGTTTTGGGCTGGTAGAACGTGTAATGGGGAAGAAAAAGCTTGCAGACATACACACAAGAACTAGAAAATTTCTTATCATGACATTTGATCCTCCAAGTAGGAATTTTGTCTTAAGCCATCTTATATTCTGATGCTTGCAATAAGATGGGACTTGACAATTTTGCTACGTGTCCTGGTGGTTTAAGCTGTGAAATGCAAGGAAAATCTGACCCGTGCTGGGTGTTTTGTCACTTGGGTGTTGATGGGAGCAAGTTAGAGAAGTGGGAACCTCCCACAGAGAGGGAGGAGGACGGGTTTAGATCGTTAGATACAGACCCATTGCAACTTCAGAAAGCCATTAATTGCTGTGATGACTGCACCATTTAATAGCAGTGGGTTGCTGTTTCAGTGGGATTGTATTGAACTCTTCAGTTTATTTTAAAGGGTGTACTCAACAGTCATGTAAAGCCACTTGTGTTGGGGCAGCCTTGGCTGCATGCCAGGAGCCCGCTGGGGCTGCTTTAGCACTGCCCTTCCTCAAACAGACAGGGAGAGAAAATATGATGGGCTCATGGGCTGGGACAGGGCAGGGATTGCTCACTCACCACGTACCATCACAGGCAGAACACTCACCTCAGGGGAATTAATTTCATTGATTGCCAGTCAAAATCAGAGTAGGATAATGAGAAATAAGAACAGATCTGGAAACACCTTCCCCCCACCCCTCCCTTCTTCCCAGGTTCACTCTCACTCCTGACTTCTCTGCCTCCTCCCCGTGAGCGCTGCAGGGGGACAGGGAAGGGGTGTTGTGATCAGTGCAGTACAGGTTGTCTCTGATGCTCCTTCCTCCTCATGCTCTTCCACTGCTCCAGCGTGGGGTTCCACCCATGGGAGACAGTCCTTCACAAACTTCTCCAGCGTGGGCCCTTCCCACGGGCTGCAGTTCCTCAAGAGTTGCTCCAGTGTGGGTCCTTTCCACGGGGTGTAGTCCTTCAGAAACAAACTGCTCCACTGTGGATCCCCTGCAGGGTCACAACCCCTGCCAGAAAACCTGCTCTGACATGGGCTGCTCTGCACAGGGCCACAGGTCCTGCCAGGAGCCTGCTCCACTGTAAACTCTCCACGGGCTGCGTCTTCCTCCAGGGAACACCCACTGCTCTGGCATGAGGTCCTCCATGAGCTGCAGTACCTCACGGGCTGCAGGGGGAAACAGCCTGCTTCACCATGGTCTTACCACGGTCTTCACCACAGGCTGCAGGGGAAACATAGAATCATTAAGGTTGGAAAAGACCTCCAAGATTATCAAGTCCAACTGTCAACCCAAAGCTGTAAATCAAAGCAAGTGGTACTCAACTGACAGCGAGTAATGCTCGTTCAAAAGGTGCTTTAGAAGTAAAAAATGAAATTCTCCCAATCAGATATTTAAAACCCAAGGGATAAGTGCTGAAAATGCTGGTTTGTGTCTGCTAGAAACTCTTATTCTGTAGACTTCTGCTTAATTGTGTTTTACTTTTCAGGGAGGAGTGTGGGGTTGTATAAATTCTTCTTTGCCAGGTAAGAAATACTCGTTTACTATTGGATTATGTTGCTTTTTCTTTACATGCATGTTTTGATGTTATGTCCATCACCTGCACCTATAGATTTAATGATGATTTAACTCCCATTATGCCTCCACTATAAACTGTATTTGGTGCCTGGTTTCCTTTGCATTTTTTCTTTTTTAACATTTGATTTCTTATCCTAGTTAGAAAATGTCTAATAGTTTGTGTAATTAACCCTGTGTGCTTCTGTCATCCATCCAAGGAATAAGAAAGTTTCTTTCCTGTCAAGGTTTTCTGTTCTTTCTAGTTGCAGTGTACCTTAGCCTCTATAAAATCATGGATTATTGCAACTTAGCTCTAAATGCAGCATACTTTGGAATAATATTGAGAAGTATATAAACAAGGGGAAGTAGTAAAAACTAGAAAATGTAAGAAGTGCAGAGGCTCAGGTCAAGAACCAAACCTCTTGGTACAGGTGGGTTTAGGAAGTTAAAGCATAAATCACAGGACAGGACTATTATGTTAAAAGAAGATATCAAATTGGACTTAACTAGTAGTATTCTAAAAGGCTTTGAGTGAAATTGGGTAAGTGTGGCTGGAAAGCTGTCTGGTAGAAAAGGACCTGAGGGTTCTAATGGTCAAGTGGCTGAGCATGAGCCCAGCAGCATGCCCAGGTGGCCAAGAAAGCCAGTGGCATCCTGGCTTGTGTTAGCAATAGCATGAGCAGCAGAAGCAGGGAGGTGACTGTCCCCCTGTACTCAGCACTGGGGAGGCCTCACCTCGAGCACTGTGTCCAGCTTGGGGCACCTCAGGGCAAGAGAGACATCGAGGGGCTGGAGTGGGTGCAGAGGAGGCAACGGAGCTGGGCAAGGGACTGGAGAAGAGATCACATGAGGAGCGTTTGAAGGAGCTGGGCCTGTTTAGTTTGAGGAAGAGGAGGCTGAGGGGAGACCTCCTCACTCTCTACAGCTCCCTGAAAGGACATTGGAGAGAGGCTGGTGCTGGGCTCTGCTCTCAGGTGATTAGGGACAGAACCAGAGGGGATTGATTCAAGCTGCACGAGGGGAGGTTTCCACTGGACATTAGGGACAGATTTTTCCCAGCAAGGGTAGCCAGAGGCTGGAACAGGCTGCCCAGGGAGGGGGGTGAGTGGCCATCCCTGGATGTGTTTAAGCATCGCTGAGATGTGGTGCTGGGGGACATGGTCTAGGGGTGACCTTGTAGAGTAGGGTTAATGGTTGGACACGATGATCCCAAGGGGCTTTTCCAACCTGAATATTTCTGTGACTCTAAATCAGTGTGCTGTAGGGGAAAAATGGTACTGAGGAAAGAAGTGGCTGCAACAGTTTTATGGCATCTGCTCAGACTCCTCCTCTCTCTCCCAGCTTCAAAGACAAACTGTTGATTCCAGTGAACACAAAGAGATTTGTTCTCTTATATTTTGCTAGTTTTACTTAACCAGTAATATCTTTGATGGATGCAGTGCTCTGTCTCATCTAAAACTGATAAGTCTAGTTGGAGATGGTACATAATCTTCATCGAAGCTCTTGGCTGTATGCAGAAGAATGGCAGTGCTTTTACTGCAAGTGAGAAACACATATTTTATTGTTAATGTTAGGTTTGTGTAAGTAAGTGAAAAAGCATTGGAAATATTTGTTAACGAGCCGCTCCCAAATTGTCTTCCTCTGCTTACTAAACTGGAGTGAGGCCTCTTCAGTGCCTTTATGGTAGGTATCTGTTATTCTCTGCTTTATGGGGAAAAAGGCATTTCTTCAGTGGTGATGTAAATCATAGTTCAGTCCTGTGATAGAAGTGAAACCTTCCTGTAGTGTCCTGTGCTTGTATCCTGAACTCGGTGCCTGCACAGAGCCAGTCACTTGGCATTTCCCTTGCACTTGAAATGACATTCTTGTTTCCTTCTTCTTTGCTGTGAGCTGCTTTTAATATTAAGTATTCTCCAGTGATTCCATGTACTGTAGGGTTTTGTAAATTAGTGGTGTGTATATAGGCCAGCATTACAGGGGAGGCTGTTGCTCCTTTTCTGGGCAGTGAGGACAAGGGAGTGCCTCTGCACGGTGCCTGCGCGCCGGTGCGGGCAGCATCCAGCAGCAGCTCGAGCCCGTGTGCAGTTGCAGGGCTGGGATTTTACTGGGGCACAGAGAACAGCAGGAAGGGGAGGGTCCACAGCAGGAGTGCTGTGAGGGACAGCTACAGGGGGGGGAGTTGCCCTTTATGTGGCAGTGTACCTGGCACACGGGGAGCTCTGCCTGGGAGTGGGTGGTGAGCCAGCTGAGAGCAGCACATGGACATCTCAGGGACATAGTATGGGCATATGAGCATATTAGTGAGCAGTCCAGCGTGGGTGATGCTGCAGGTGTCAGCTACAGGCTGCCTGATATGAAAGAATTAGTAGGGGAGGCCTTCTTCATATGAAGAATGGAAGAAGCCTGGTGTTCATAGGCTTAGGGGCAGCTGTAATCACTCTGGTACCTTCTGAAGAGATTACACAGGAGGGCACTGGCAGTCTGCTGGGAAGACCGTGGAATGTGTCCCTGGTAAGAAGAGAGGTCCAAGAGAGCTAGTTGATTTTCAAGAATCACCTTTACCCAAGCTCCAGCTACACATGATGGGGTGAGAAAAGCCAGAGCCTGTCTGGAGTTGGTCCTGGGGTGAGGTATGTGAAGGGCAACTAGAAAGCTGCCCTGTTTCTTTCGCTACATCAGCAGCAAGGGCAGAACAAAGGCCTGATGGTGAATGGAGCAGGAAACCTGCTGACAAATGCCATTAAAAAGGCCATGGCTTTCTTTGCCTCGGTCTTTACTGCCTTCAGGAATGGCAGATCCCTGGGATCAGTGCTGAAGTCCAGAGCAAGAACACTTGCACTTGATGGAGGAGGATCAATGTAAGTAAACTGAACACAAGTCTGTGGGACCTGATGGATGCCCTTACAAGTGCTGAGGGAATTGGCTGATGTCACAAGGTCACTCTCAATAATCAGAGAATCATTAAGATTGGAAAAGACCTCCAGGATCATCAAGTCCGACCTTCTACCCAACACCTCCATGACCACTAGACCATGTCCCAGAGAGCCTCATCTACACATTTTTAACACCTCCAGGGATGGTGACCAACATTTGCCTGGGCAGCCTGTTCCAGTGCTTAACCACTCTTTCAGTAAAGAAATTCTTCCTAATATCTCATCTGAACTTACCCTGTGGCCAGTCTTTGAAAGGTCATGGATACTGGGAGAGGATGCTAAAGACTGGAAGAAAGCAAGTATCAGTCTTGCCTGTAGAAACCACTTTCTTTTATTGTCCATCTTCACAAAACAGCACTGGAGGTCATGTTTTATTGTCTTTGCCAAGACAGTGTTGTAAGCTTTAAGTACTTGAAGATATTCAGCAATGTAAGTGAAAAGAAAATTACTTTTCCATGTTTTCTGAAGACAAGTATCATGAGTTTGTCCGTGTTTGTTAATTAAATCCAGTAGGCCTACAGAACATGTGTTATCTTTTGGGACTTGTCTATGAAATTAGAATTTCTTACGAGCACGCACACGTGATACTGTTCAAGAAACTGCTTATGGAAGATGATCAAGAGACTCCCAGCTGGGGTGGCAGGGGGGAAGGCAAACCTCAAAAACTAGAAATCTAGATGATAAATATGTTCTGCTGTAAAAATTTTAAGCTTTATCATTTTCTATAAGCAGTCTGCAGAAGACTTCAGAGACACAACAGAAATCTGACCTAGGCATTCTTGCGCCCTTCTTGAGACATGCGACTCTTGAACATGAGAAGCCTTCTTTTTCCATCTTATTTTTCCTTCTCCTCCCCAGCTTGCACAGGATCATGGTGATCCAGCACTTCTCAGATATTTTCTCTCATAACAAAATAAATATATCAGAAATGACATCCTGCTTTTTCATGTATGTGCAGCTTTTTACCTCCATTTCTGACTTAAATCCTCTCATGGAAACTGCAGTAAAACATTTACGATAGGGAAGAAAAATATGTGTGTGTGTGTGTGTGTGTTGTAAGTCACCTCCCTAATACAATGTGGCTTCTGGAAACTTTTGGGAGATGTGAGGAGACAAGGGCCTGTGTTACACAGCTTGGATGATCTTCATAGGTCAGGGATCTGTATTTTGCTGTTACCAGTTAATTGGGTGAATAATCAGAAATACAGACTTCAGTCGATTAAATGTGCACTGAAGGTGTATTTTCATCTAGAAACACATGCATTTTAATTACCTTGACTAAAAAAAAAATCTTATTTACAAATCACTTTATTAAAATTGCAGTACAGTGCTTTTTCCTGATGTGACATCAATTTTTTCTTGCATGCTTGTCTACTGCCTGTAACTATCCTGGGGAGAGTGCCACTTACCATGAAAATACTAACGCTGGCTGCAGCTTACAGCATTCCTCATTTGCCATCTCTCTGTAGCTTGCTTGGCTCTTCTAGCACAGTTCAGCTGCAGTAAGTCTGAAAACCACAGGCTCTGTATGGCACAAAATCTGGCTATGTGATTATTCATCAGTGATTCACTGGTGACTGTTCAGTGGTGACACTGCCCCTAAAGCTGTCGTACCGGGTCTGCCTGAGACAGTTAATGTTCCCTCCCAGTGCTGTGGGTGCAGAGCTGGTAAGATGCTGATCCCAGCCCGGGCTGGGGCTGCTGCTGAGCGGGGCTCGCACGGCGCCCAGGCTGCTTTTCCAACATTCCCCACTGGGATGGGGGGGACACGACTGGGACAGCTGACCCAAACTGACCAAAGGGATGTTCTGTGCGATGTCAGCTCAGCAATACAGAGCCAGAAAAAGCAGGAGGAGGTGGGGCATCCACTTGTCCCCAGAGCCACCGCTGTGCCTTTGGAGCCCTGCTCCCCAGAAAGGGGCCAGCCAGTGTCTGCTGAGGGGAGGGAGAGAGAGAAGAAATCTTGTTTTCTTTTGCTTTGCTTTTCATTAAACTGCCTTTATCTTAACCCCCGAGTTTCATACGATTCTCTTGCCCCTGGTCCAGCTGAGAGGAGGATGGAGAGCATGGCTGGGTAGGCCCCTGGCCCCCAGCCGAGGTCAGCCCACCCCAGCTGTACGTATGGATCCCCTGGCTATAGCTGGCTATTGCAGCAGAGGTTTCTGGAAATCTTGTTTTCATATTGCACATGGTATTTCCTTTATGTTTTTTGTATTGCTTTTACATCACAATATCAATCCTCCTAATAAATATTCTACTGAACATTGCTGTTCCAATTGAGAGCAGTGCAGAAACAACTGCTACGTTATTTCAGGCCCAGAATAGAATGTAGTGAGTTGTTGATTTAGCAATTAACTGTACATACGTAATTAAACATGTGCATGCCTTCCGTGTAGGCATGCATTTTAGTTTTGGAATTAGTTCACAATAATGCATCAAATGCTGAATTTTTGAACAGTGCTGACCAGCCACTGCTGGGTACACAACAGCCATCTCCATAACACTTCCAAAAGGATGCTCAATCTCTGAAAAACAAATTCCACACCCCAGTTACAGAAGTGGAAGGTGAGCTGAATTTGCAGTTATTTGTGGACTTCACAGCCTTTCAACTAGCTTTGATTGGAAAGGTGAGCAAATACTCTGCCCAGATGTAAAGAGGATTTGGACAGTCTCCAAAAAGACCAGTACACAACTGGCCTCCAGTGCTTCCAGAAGGTCTGGACCATTCCGATGGTACATGGTCACTGACAGGATGCAGGCTGCAGCCAAAAGCTGTTCATCACCTTTACCTCTCTGCTCCCTCCATCTGCTCTGCAATCCTGCTGCCTCACTAGGGTACAGCATTAAGGTTTTCATTTCCATTTTAATATTAAACTATTCATATTTTAATTTGCTGTGGAAAGATGTTTGTTTAGCTGGAGATTTTGCTCCTCCTTTATAAATTTACTGCTGTTGTGTTCTCTTAATTTGCTCATCAGAATGTCACAAAAGACACATATTGGTAAGACTTTCTATGCCACCTCTGTTTGTAAAGCTTACAAGGAGTATTTTAAAGCTATTTTGCTCAGGATAAATACCTACTGGTGATTGTTTTCCATTGATTGCAATGATATTTTAATGGCTCTTTTTCCAGTATTTTCTTAGCATTGGACTCTAAGCTCTCTGGTCTCACCAGTGGCTCTTTCACTTCCCTGCTTTTGAAGCGGAACCTGCCAAGTGATGTTTCTGAATAGGCATTTCTACTAGGCTTCAGAGTATTTATTTTTTAAATTAAGTGGTTGATTCTTTTACTTCCTACATGAAGAAGATAATTTGTGCACGTCCTAAAATACTGCTTTATTTAAAAAATATTCCTAACATTAGTGGTTTATTTGACCTAAATAATTTCACCCCCTGCCCCAAGCAAAAAGAGTGTAACAAATTTACCACAGCTGCTCGGCAGCTGCGTAGGTTAAACCTTCCTTTAATTATTTCTGTCTTTAAAGTTATGTGGGAACCATGGAATCATAGCATTGCTGCAGTTGGAAGAGACCTTTAAGATGGAGTTCAACCACTAAACTAGGACTGCCAAATCCACCATTGAACCGTGCCCCAAATTACCACAGCTACACAGCTTTTAAATACCTCCAGGGATGGTGACTCAACCACTTCCCTCGGCAGCCTGGCCCAGCGCTTTGCAAGCCTCCTGATGAAGAAATCTTTCCGAATATCCAACCTAAACCTCCACAACTTGAGGCTGTTTCCTCTTGTCCTGTAGCTGTCGGGAGAACAGACCAACACCCACTTCTGCACAAGCTCCGGTCAGGTAGTTGTAGAGAGCCAGAAGGTCTCCCCTCACCCTTCTCCAGGCTAACCAACCCCAGCTCCCTCAGCTGCTCCTCACAGGACTTGTTCTCCAGACCCTTCAGCTTCATTGCCCTTCTCTGGACATGCTTCTCCAGCCCCTCGATGTCCTTTTTGGAATGAGGGGCCCAAAGCTGAGCACAGTACTCAAGCTGTGACCTCACTAGTGCCGTGAATCACTAACATCACTTCTCTAGTCCTGCTGGCCACACTATTTCTGATACAAGCCAGGATGCTGTTGGCCACCTTGGAGAAACAAACATTATTTTATTTGATTTATGACATCTTGAAAACATCAGAAAATCTGTGTTTATGAATAGATTAAGCAGATGAAACAACTTAGAGCAGCAGTTTGCTTTTCTGTGTAATGAGCATAGTGGGAATAGTGAAATAAATGGGAAAAGAGAGACGGGATGGGAAACTGTTATTGAAAATAATTGCCATATGAAACTACAGTATTGCAGGGGATAAACTACAGAGGAGGTGTCATGGCTGAACCTCGGTTGGCAGCTAAGCACCATGCAGTTGCTTGCTCACAACCCCTACCAGTGGGACAGGGGGCAGAAGGGCAGACGTGAGAAAACTCAGGGGTTGAGATAAAGACAGTTAATAATTAAAAACTGGAAGGAAAAAAAAAAGGCAAGAGAAATAAATGATGTAAAAGATTGTTCCCTCCATAGGTTTCAAAAAGAGTCCTAATAGGGACTTTAGAGTCTGTTTCTGGCCTAGTGCTTCACCACTCTCCATAATATGGTTCCTCCTCGGAGAATAAGCCCATGGTACCCAAAGCACTGTCATCCTGGCTGCAGTGGGGATGTGCCCGACGGAGAACAGGGCACAGCATTATCCATACGGTTAGGGCAGCGCTGGCACCGAGGGAGCTGGGTGTGGGTTGGTGTGGGGCCTTGGTTGGTCTCGAGTTGTGGTATTATGGTGCTGTCAACATCCCTGGAGACCTTCCAGGTGAGGTTGGCCAGGGCTCTGAGCACCCTGCTCTAGTTGCTCCCTGAAAGGTCCCTTCCCACCCAAACCAGTCTCTGATTAGCTTACCACCAACTGACCACAGCCCAGCCCTGCCCGAGCACAGCAGCCCCTGCCAACCTTCACCCCCCAGCTTTATTGTCGAGCATGATAGCACGTGGTCTGGGATGTCCCTTTGGGAATTTGGGATCAGCTGTGTCCAGTGAGTCTCCTCCCAGCTTCTGGTGCATGCCCAGCCTGGTTGGTCGCTGGCAAGTTGGTATGAAAAGCAAAAAAGGCCCTGGCCAAACGCTGTTCAGCAATAAATAAACCATCCCTGTGTTCTCAACGCTGCTTCCATCACAAATCCAGAACACAAGCCCCACACCAGCCACAGTGAAGAAAACTGATTCCATTCCAACCACAGCCAGCACAGGAAGCTTGAAGAAAAAGTAAGAAACACATTCTGCATTGACAAAGTTGGTCAAAGAAAATGCTTCTGAAACCAGGGAGTGAAGGTGTCCGTGGTGCCTCCCCAGTGCCACGTTCAGCAGTTACTGGGGCACGGATCGGCCCTTTTCTTCCGTCGAGTTGGTTTGAAATGCCTTCAGTCCCTAAAAAAGTAGTCTGTAAATGGGTTATCAGTTTGAAAAAGAGCTGACTCGGGGGAGGGAATGGGAGACGATGGCACGGTTTCTCTTCCTGCTGCAGTAGCCACTCTCACCTTCTTTTCAAAGGAGTCCTGAAGAAGTCTGACGGGTGGGTCGGCTTGGGGTGCTGCGAGCTGGCTATTGCCGTGGAATGTCGACAAGCGTGCAAACAGGTGAGGCTCCTGCAGTGGTTCCCTCTGCTTAGTGTCAGATGATGCTGTGTTGAATTCATTTGTGAGTTCCTGTTTATGGATGTGAGGCTTCATGCATTTTTTTCCCTATCGAAATTACGTTATCACGTAAACTCTTCTTCAGATTGCCACGTGTGACTAGATAACTTCCCCGGGGTGATAAATGTCAGCAACCACGTTCTAAAACACCCCCAAAATTTACATTTTTAAAGCCAAATTTCAGTAAAAAAAGTAGAAGTTCAAGTCTGCTGAGATGAAAACCCACTAAAACCAAGTGGAGGGGTTTGGCAGGGGGAGTTTTGGGGGGCTGGCATTTTCAGCCGTGCCCTACAGCTCGGCTGCTTGCTATGGCTTGATGAGGAATAAGAAAACAAAATGTTAAGACCTTTTTAATAGATCTTGATGCCACATTTGATTGCTCAGGACTAAAGACACAATTAAGCTAAAATTGTACTGTGTTTATAACCTTGACACCAGTGAAGCTGGTTGCAGGCGTGTTCGAGCACTGGGCTCATCCGCTTCATTTTGCTTTGCCGACGGTGGCCCTGGGGTTATTGCTGATGTGCTCCAGTTTGGTACTTCACAATTTATTGTCTGAATCAGTAATTAATCAATCAGACATTCTGAAGCTCTCTTTGGTTATGCTGAACTTAATTTCTTGATTTTTTTTTTTCTTGGTCACAAAACGTGTGTAAGTTACTCATAAAATAAGGCTGTGGGGAAGGCAACACATGTCTGGGTCTAAGCTCTTGTTCTTTTTTCACAGTGCAATGTTTAGTGATGCAGCTTTGTGGCAACAGTGTCAAATAGTTTCCTGCCTCTTCAAAGAGCTTTTTGTTCATCAGATGAAAGAAAGTTGGTTTTGGTGTTACTATGTTGCTGGTTTTGTCAAGTGACTATTTTAGTATAATACAGAAATTTAGCAGTGTCTTGCCTGTTACCTGTGTAGTCTTCTCCTTGGACCAGAAGCCTACTGCAAATTTTTGTCATGAAAAAATAAAGAAGAAAGATGATTATTTCACCCAAAAGCATCTAATTTAAACTGTTTGGCAAGAGATGAGCTGTGTGTGCACAAACTGATAGGAGGAATAAACAAACTGGGTACTTTTGATCTGAAAAGAAGATGCATATATCTGTTCCCAGGTGCATTTCATAGCAAAGTTGTCAGATTTATCCTAATGTATAAGTGTTTTCCAGACCTGATTAAAAAAAACCTGTTTATTGCAGTATCCTGTGGAATTCCCTTAATTTATGATTGTTACATCATTTCTCACTGTTGTCAGAATCAGATGCCCTATTGCTTGATTGCAGGCTCTCCTGTCTCAGGATCTTGGCTAGAATTTGTACTTTAGCTGACTCTGGCTGATATATTTCAAATTATTTTCATTTAAATTATAAATATTGCCAAATGTTAGATATAATGGGGAGTATTTGGATTTTGATTCTTGAAACTTGAGAGGGTTTTGGAGGCAGTTTGAAGAAAGCGATGCGCTACGTCCAAAGTTAGACTCTACTCTGGTGTTTGGGATTACTGGAGGGGGAAGTAACTAATGTTAGTAGTGATAATAATTTTGAATATCTGTCATTTGGAAAAGGAGTAAGAGGTATTCCACAGAAGAATCTGACCTGCAGTTTGAAGGGAAAATTTCTGCAACTCATTTTGACAATAGGAACTGACAATAGGAAGAGGGAGGAGAAAGAGGCACAGAAGTGGTACTGAGCCTGCAAATGGGGAGATTTTTATATTCTTAAAAAGAAACATTAGATGGTGGTTATCACAGTTAATAAAAAGGTAGAATCATCTTTCTTTCGCGGCGTGGTTTTATTATTTGCTACAAATGGAGACATTTATCTGTCTTTCAGGCTTCTGCAAAAAATGATGTCTTAAAGGTCTGCAGGAAGGAATATGAGGTACGTGTGTATGTGCCTGGATAGATCTCCCTAGAAAGCAACTGGTTTATAAATTCTGTTAAAAGCATTCTGTAGAAGAGGGAAAGTCCATTCTCGTAGTCATAATTCTGGGTCTACTTATTTGCATCCATTTGCATATTACTTCTCTCTAAAGGTTTTGTGACAGTATAAGCATTTTCTGTAAAAAGGTCTTGTCTTTTTTTAGACTGAATTTGAATGAAAAAGATGCAGTTTCCAAAATAGAGACATGGATTGCAAAAAAGTTAGTTTCATAGGAACTCCCATGAAATTGTGAGCATTCCTTCCATCAAAAACATTTTGGCTTCTGTAGTAGCAGACTCAGCTTAAGAGCAACCAAAAGAAATAAACTCGGGGAAAAAAAAAATTTTAATATCTTATCCTAATGTAATTCATTTCAAATTAATATTTTTTTGTTACATCAGTGAAACTCTTAATGTTCCCAATTATTTTTACTGCTCTGCCCTTCAAATTAATCATCAGGATATTTTCAGAAGTCTTTTGAGCAGTTTGTAGAGATGCCATTCTGCTAGGACTTCTTTTATTTCCATCTGTTCCTTAATGAAAAGCCAGGTTCCTCCTCCTTTCATCTCATTTCCTCCTGCTCTGAATTAGGTCGTCCTGCATAAATTCTGCACACAATCAACAGTTCAGGACATCAGACAGTTCTCTGTGCTCTTGATTTGGGCAGAAGTGTAGCAGGTTTCCTGTTTTCCCAGGAACCATTAAATTCCCTTTTTTTTTCCCCTTTGGTTCTTTTATCTAAACAACCTTCAGAGTATTTTCCTAGACTCTGCACTGTTGAAGATACCATAGCTTGTTCTCTTAAAAATGAATTCTCATCCTAAGTAGTTCTGTCTCCTCTCGTGCTATGATATGCTACGCTGTCAACATCTGTAAGCTTCTCCTCTGTTATGCTGGCCTGTTTCCCTCTGGCTTTTTCTGGATTTCTGCATTGCTGTAGGAGGTTGGCCAGTATGGGTTAAAGGAGGACGGGAGAGGAAAGGTAAGAGATTAAAGAATGACTACAAAATGGTGATAGTCATATTTAATTTCATATTATTTGATTTCCTAGTTCTTCCAGTTTTTATCTGGAATTTTGGAAAGTAGATCCCTCACTTATTCAAGAGTGCTCTGTACAGAGAGCCTCACCTCTTTCTAGCTGTGCAATACTGAAAGGGAAGGAGAAGGGGGGAAATGATTACAGAAGGAATCAGTCTTCTGGTTAGTGAAGAAGAAAAGAGAACTTTTTTTATCGAGCATTAGGAGTAGTAAATACAGTGTTAGGGACAGAAGTTAAGTATTTGATGTGGTAGATCTTCAGTTATTACAGACCTTTTTATGACAATGGCTTTGTCTATGTATCTAGGCTTACAGGTACTCATGGAAAGTAATGCTTGCAATGCTCTCAGGAGACCCATTGGTTATAGAAAATGTAAGGAAGTTTTGCCTAAGATAGTAAATTTTTAAAAATACTTCCAGAGGGAACCTGCACTTCTTCACACACAAGTTTTAAAAAAAAAAAAAATAGCAAAACCAGAACAAATTTTTCTTGGTTCCTTGATGAACATGTCCTGCTTTCTCTGTACCCTGTAAGTAGCTTGTAGTAAGTACTTACCCTGTAAGTAGCTAGATGTGACTGGTACTATACTTGCTACTCAGTTGGCTGGGCAGGGAAGAAGCTGGACAGCTGGGAAGGGAGTGGCTTCTTAAAACTGAAAGAGGTGAGATGTGATGAGAAACAGCCTGTGAACCACACACGTGCAATGTCACACATACTGTGCTTGGCCTCGTGTTAGAGAATTCACGTTTCATTCACGAGAAACAAGGATCCAGTTGGAGAATTAGTTTACAATATAAGAGCATTGTGCTCGTTCAGCAGCTCTGAAGTCTGTTCTTGAGCTATTGAATATATAAATACACAGCATGTAAGTAAAAACCAGCTGCATTAAGAATATACAAGTATAATCCCCTTTTGTAAACACTGATAGCTTACCAACTTTATAACTTATATTCTCACATAAGGATTTCCCAGAGGGGTTTCACAAGCATCTTAGAATAGTTGACTGAACTGGGCAGAGTACAGAAAATCTTAGGGCAACAACTTCCTGAGTTACCCTTCAGCTTCCCAGTGAGTCAGGGAGTGTGAAGAATGAGGTAAGTCTTCATGGGCAGGGCACAGGGTTCAGAGCAGTGAAAAAAACCCACAAGCTCCGAGCAGGTATCACGGGGTTTGAAGTTGCTGAGCGGAGGCTCAGGCTGTACAGGAGCACAGTCACTTTAGCACTGATGTGTCAGCTTTCCACAAGATTCACTGAAGATGCTTTCTCTGCTGATTGTACGTTTCTGGGTTACTTATACTGTAAATATTTATGAAGCTTGTGCTTTTTGTGATTTGGAGATGTTATGCACGTTAGGAGTGAGCCGTGTTGTATTAAGCTATTCATTTTTTTATGAGTGCATTGCAGACTGCCTGTCCTATTAAACATATTTTTTTATTAACGAGTAATACTGCATACAGAAATGAAAAAAAATAACACCATTTGCTGAGTATTTTTGCGTGTTACTGAAATGTGCTTGCCACCTTTTGAACGATTTTATTCTGGTGCTCCTTTTTCCCACCTTCTGCTTCTGAGGTATTCATTTTGTCATCTTCATTTTTTCCTCTAGTTCTGTGCATCTCAACTCTCTTATCTTTCACTACTTCCAGCTTTCTGCTATCCTGTTCATCTTCCTCTAAAATTAAGGTAGGTAATAGTCAAAGGAAGAAGAAAAAAGAAGTGAATGAATTCTGTGTAGGATTTTCTGATTTTACTGTTTGTAGAAGTTTTGTGTAAAGCTGAGGTTCATTGAAAAGACTGCATGGAATACCTGCTTGGAGGAGTAAGTGGGATGCTTGGAGGAGTAACTGGGAACAGTTGATAAAGCTTCAGATAAGCTGTAAAGGCTTTAATATTGCATTTTAAGGTAACTTTTTTTCCATGCATGGAAAGTGTGGTACTGACATTTCCAGTAGGCTGCAACGTTTGAGTCTCTGCACTGCCTCCTGGGAGCTCATCTCTCTGCACATTAAGAGCACCAGTTCTTATTTCCTGTGTGCTAAAGAAGACGTGCAGACTGCTCTAGTTAATTGGCTTTCTGAGAGCTTTACAGCAGCTGGGCACTGTTAACATCTGAACAGAACTGGAAACGTTACAGGTTATTTAGCTTCTCTTAAAACTGTTTTTGACACACAGTAGTGAACACTGATGTCCCTGAGCTGTTTAAAGATATTTTTTGATCTCAGAGATCTGACTTAAATCTCAGAGATCTGACTTTAATCGTTTTCTTACGGTTTTCAAATACAAAAAACCTCAAAGGCAATGCCTGCAGCTTCAAGTGCTGTAGTAGGGATTCAGAAAAGTATTCACCGTGCCCCAGTATTGGGTGGGTTTACCTTCTAGGGTTCTGTGATCCTGCTGTGTGCTGAGGTTTTAGTGAAAGCTGGCTACTAATTACACCTCCTGAAAAGTGCAGGCAGCAGTTTGCAGCTCTTCTCTAATCGTTTGTGCGGATTACTTGGAGACAAGAGATGGTAACTCGAGGAGCTGTCCAGGAAGTCGGTTAGGAAAAGGTTCCAAAAGAGGTTTAATGAACTCATAAGGCACATGGCTGTGTGTGGCCTCCTTGCTGAATTTAGGGGGTACTCTGACTGTACTTCACTTTGTAGCTAATTGTCATCTGCTGATGCTTTTTGTCTCTATTCTCTACTGTTCAGAGAAGGTTGATAGAACACTCAGTGATCTTGCCAGCATATAAGTTCCAGTGATTTTGCTTTACCTTCCTGTGCAAGTGTTCTCACTTTACTGTTTTACATAATTGAGGAAAATCTTGGCCTTACTTGTTAATTACTGCAAGGCTTTTAAGTTCTTACCAGATGTGCACCGTCATTTGAAACTTCAGCTGACTCCACTAAACCTTGGTGTGTTACCTTCTGACTTTATCACCTGTTGATAAATTCAGAGATGTAATGAAGTCAAGGAGAGATTCACAGGACTTTTCACTGATGAAGAATTTCTGTTTCCTAGTGTATTTGTTAACTATAGATAATACTTCTAAATTAAGATGACCTTAATTGGCCAGGATCTATGTGCAAATATTTGGCATGATTAGGTTGCCCAAGAAAACAGTACTATACTTACTTTTCTACCAGAGTTAGTAGAATACAGATACTGTGATCATTTTTAGGGAGGAAAAAAAGATTTTTACCAAAATACTCTTAAATTTTGGTGTGAAAGAACAGCTTCACTGTTGCTTTTCATTCAGGACAGGGGAGGCAGCCACTTAGAAAAAATGCACTTACAATATAAAAGCATGCCTTACGATGCAAAAGGCTTCTTCCTTGAGCAAAGTGTTCTGCCTTAGTTGTGTTTGTGAGCACGCATTTTGGTTTTTGAGCCGTTACCTGCAGCTGATGAGCTCCAAAAAGAGCGAAACCAGTTAGGTCCTGCAGTACTGGCTAAAATCTTTCTTCAGGGAGCTTCTGGTGAGGAAGACTGGACAATGTTCTCTGCTGGATAAAGTTCAGTTGCCTTTCTCAAGTTCCATAACACCAAAAGATCTTTGAGACTGTTTCCTTTAAGATACACAGGGCTGTGTTGCCTGTGCCTGCACGCCACTTTCCATTCCTTCTGCTTGCTTTCATCACCAGTTTTGACAACGTGGTTTTAGAAAAGAGAAGTCTGAAAGATGAGATCAGTGCCCAAGTAAAACAAATCGCTGTTTGCGTTCTATAAATTTAAATATTGGCATCTTTGTTCACTTAATATTTTATTCACAAGTTTAAAATAGATTATCAGGTTCTGTGTGCGTGCACAGTATTGAGTGTTGCCTTTTTATTCTCATTTTCTCAGAGCTTGTTGCTTTAGTTCTTCATTTAAAGAGAGCATCCTTCTCTGCCCTTTTTTTTTGGTGCTTTTTGGTTCAGTTTGGTTTTCCTTACCTATATCTCTGTTTCACCTTTTGCTTCGTTTTCTCTCTCTTCTGCCAGTCCACTAGCAGATTCAGAAGGAAAAAAAATAGGAAGGCAAAAAAACTGCTGATTGCTTAAATATGGGTGGTACTTTACTAGAGATGAGAGTTAACCCTGTGTTCTGTAGTGAAGTTATGGTTAGTAATACAAATCAGGCTGCCTAACTCTGTTATTATTTACATGATGACTACATACTTCTTGGTGGGTTCATTTAAGATTCTCTCACGTCCATGTAGCTACAGTCCCCACTGTGCTCCTGCACTTCATGGGAAGCTGAACAATTATCCAGAGCAAAGTCAGCACCCTAACTAGCCCTGTATTCTGTGGTGGCACAGAAACTACAGTTTCTTGAAATACAGTGAGTTGCTTTAACAACTCAGTGCAGCTTCAAGTCCTTCCTGTCCCTTCCTACAGTTGCCCTTTTGCCACCAAATATTCCCTGCCCCTGGTAGCCACACAAATACACTTGTCCCTGCCTTACTCTGCCTCTGGCATCTGGCAGGTCCTCCTAAAAGATGATATCTGAAAGATGATACCTAAAAGATTATTCTAGTCTGATTTAGTGTGATACCTTCGGACATCAGCGATTTCAATTTCTAGGAGATGAGAAAAAGGAGTTTTCAGCAGGGATACTGAAAAAAATCAGGCCATGAGAAGATGGTTAGTGCCAGAGCTGGTGTGAAGCCGTACACAAGACTATACAAGTGGGAACAGGGAGAGAAGAGTTGAAAACAAGGTGGAAAAGCAAAGTAAGACCACCTCCTTAACAGAAACACAGGCATTACTGCAGGGATTCAGCAGTCTGTAGAGCTGTACTTCCAAAGTGCAGAAGAAAATTCACTGTCTGGTTGGGCATCCTGCCTGTATAAAATTGGTGTGTAAAATTGCTGTGAGAAGATCACTTTTTTCTCAGCTTGAGCCCCTCTTTAGAGAAGGAACTGCACTCTGAGCTGAGGGGGCCAGTGATGCCGTTATCCCTGAACTGATTCTTTAATAACCTTTTTGCAGCATTCAACTGATGATCTGTAGCTGAGTTTGTAGCAGCATTGCGTCACGATTCTGAGTATTGTTTGTGCTAACAGTATGGTTAGGTGCTCAGGTATAACCACGGCAGACTTCAGCCTTTTAGGAGCCTCTTCTGTCCCAATTCATTAGTAAAGCTGCAGCGTTGCTTTCTACCTGTCTGGTTTGTATGCCACGTCCAGTGCTGGGTACAGGGTGGCTGTGGAGAAGTCCCATTTCAGCAGCTTCTGAGGACAGTCACTTTTGGGTCAGAGTGATGCCGTGGATGGCAATTCCTGTTGTTTCTTTTCTTCATGGTCCCAAAGAAACCAGGCGACCACACCGTGGCTTTTCGATAACCATTGTCTGGCATCCGTAGAGGAGGGTGTGTGGTGCTATAAAAATGACACAAGCCTCTAGGCAACAGTATAAAGCTGTTCTTTGCAGCTGTAGGGTGACAACTGGGTCCATGTTCTGTTTCCTTGAGTTTTCCTGTCCCTCACCCGTGTTATGCAGATGACTGGGTGAGTGCATTTGCTTTGTGGGTAGTAAAGAGGGAAATCAGATTAAAACTTGCCACTGAGATGAGGCATGTTGCTGCAAATTCATTCTGTCTCAGAAAAATTATAGGATATCTGTGCTCTTGGGAGAAAGGGCCTAAAATTTGGTAGAGAAGAATAAAAATAAAATATCTGAATTGTTACTTGGTGAGGGTTTGGGCATCGTTTTATGTAAGGCAGACTTTTGAATGTTGGTGTGAGGTGTTCTCAGTAGACCCGTGCTTTTATATATGATCACTAAAATTATCAGGAGCTGGTGTTCTTGGAAAACTAACCTACATTTTCAAGTAAAACTTGTGTTATATTCTCTTAGGGTCATTATTTACTGTCCTCAGCACAAGAAATACATGGACCTGTGGGAGCTGGTCCGGAGGAGGCCACAGAAAGTGATGAGAGCTGGAGAAAGGCTGAGGAGAGAGTTAGGGTTCTTCAGCCTGGAGAATGCTCCAGGGAGACCTTATTGTGGCCTTTGAGTACTTAAAGGGGTCCTGTGAGAAAGACGGGGACTTTTTTAGCAGGGTCTGTTGAGGCAGGACAAGGGGCAATGGTTCTAAAGTAAAAGAGGGTAGATTCAGACGAGGTAGAAGGAAGGCATTTTTTACACTGAGGTGGGGAGAGCCTGGCCCAGGCTGCCCAGAGCAGTGGTTGCTGCCCCATCCCTGGCACCATTGCAGGGGAGGCTGCCTGGGGCACAGATCCTTCTTTACTCTGAGCACCCTGCTCTAGTTGCAGATGGCCCTGCTCCCTGCACTGGGGGGTTGGACTAGGTGAGCTTGAGAAGTCCCTTCCACCCCAGATTGCTCTGTGGATGAGAGTCCTCTGAAACAAACAGCAAGGTGTGCGAGTTTTCTTTCCTCTGTCATTTAACTTGTTGTGCATCTCCCACTCTGAAGGAGCTGACTGCCTGCTTTAGCTTTCAAGGTATTTTGTGGTTGAATTAGTTTGTTGAAATTCTCTATTTGCACGTGTGCCTGTGCAGAGTTCGGGGCTGGTTGGTTTCTTCTGGGTTTTTTTTTAATAGATTCAATAAAATTATTATTAGCAAAAAACAAAACAAACCCCATAACATTTTGGAGCATCATATCACAGCATGCTGTTTCTAAGCTAGTCCAGGAAAGTCTTCCCATTACTTCCTTGAGTATTTATCTCTTTTTTAGGAATGCACACAGCACTCGGGTGACCTCAGCCTTTTAATTTCCTGCTTTGGGTGTTCTCGTGTAGTGTTTTTGATTTAATCTAATCTAATTGGAACAAATAGTAACAAAGATTTAGTAGCTTATTATAAGAAATTACTTGAACACTTAAATCTTGATTTGAAGTTTTTCTGGCTTGTAACGCTGTTTTTGTTTTGATTTCAGAATGCTCTCTTTAGTTGTATTAACAGAAATGAAAGTAAGTATGTAATCAGTAGTTTGTCCTTTTTGCTTTTCTATCATTCCATCCTTTTTCCTCTAAAATGTAAAAAATTCTGTGGTTGTGCAGATGCACGAATCACATGGTAGGACAAACCACATGCATCAAATTTCTTGCTCAAGTGATAAAGGGATTAGGCTGTTTATATAATTTATATAATATTTTCCTTTTTATAATTCTAATATAATAATAATAATCTGTATTTGGTTTTTCTGTCCAATTCTGATGATTGCTTAGAAGCTATTTTTGTTTCCTGCTTTGGCCATTTGATGTCTTTTAAGTAACAGAATTTAATGCATAGATGAAATCTTACACCCTGCGAGGGTTTTGTTGCCTGATGTCTGTCTATATAATGAGGGTCTCAGGATTAATTCTAGTAAAAGTATTTCTCCAGATGTGTGTATTTAATAACATATCAAAATTGGGTGAATCATAATACACGCATGACATTTTTTATAGGCTGCTACTCTCATGTTTATTTATTTGCTATTAATACTTGTCCAATAATTGCAGGACAAGTCTACTACCATCAAGAAGAACAAAATAGCTGAAGATAAAATTCAGCTCGCTCGTGGGTATCTTGAGCTTATGCTCAGGATGGCTCTAGGGACTTATTTCTCCAGCCAAACAAGCAAATGTCATTTGGCTAATGACAGACATCCCCAGTCGTTCTGTAGACAGAGATTATTTTCATAGAGCAGAGAAGAATTTCTTCCTTTTGTTTTTTTCCCCCAGTAAAACCATGAGCAGAAATGCTCATTTCTTGCCTCCTGTGTGTAGGAAGCCATGGGTTTTCTGTTGTTTGTCTGTTTGTGTTCCCCCAGTGGGGTCGGTCTGTTGCAGTTACGCAGGTCATCATACAAACTGCCGGGAATATTGTCAAGCAATTTTCCGGACAGACTCTTCTCCTGGTCCCTCGCAAATTAAAGCAGTGGAGAATTACTGTGCATCTATTAGCCCTCAGCTTATACACTGTGTGAACAACTACACACAGTCGTACCCAATGAGAAATCCTACAGATAGTAAGTATAAAAAAATACCCCTTCTTTACTGCAAGTTATAAAAAATACTGAAAACGTTTGAGGAATGCATGCACTTTTTGTATAAAATTTATCACTGTATAAATTATGTTAATGTATTTCTGTATTAGAATTGTAATTATTCCAATTTATATAATTATAGCTTTTATTTGTAGGGGCATTATTGATTTCTACTTACACCCTTGATTCTAGATCAATTCCAGAGATTGCTCTGGTGGTTTTTTTCCAGACTTGATTCTATTTGCATTTAAAAGAAGCAATGTTAATTGAGATTATCTGGGGGTTGGAAGTCTGGGAGGGGTGGAAGTCTCCTTATAGCATTTTTTCTCTGAGGGCTGTTATGTCATGTGTCTTGGTTGTTGTTAGATGCTTGATCTTGACCTGTTTTTCATTCTTTACCAGGTTTGTATTGCTGCGATAGAGCGGAAGACTACGCGTGTCAGACTGCTTGTAAACGAATTCTGATGTCAATGAAAACAGAGCTTGAAATTGTTGATGGACTTATCGAAGGGTGTAAAACAATGCCTCTCCCACAGGACCCTCTCTGGCAATGCTTTCTAGAGAGTTCGAGGTCTGTTCACCCCGGAGTCACTGTGCACCCTCCACCTTCAACAGGCCTCGATGGAGCGAAGCTCCATTGCTGTTCGAAGGCCAATTCTTCCACATGTAGGTCAGTACCTCTCTCCTCTCATCTCTGGTTGTGAAAATGCTTCAGAGTTTGTCTCCTGCCGGGCCTTTGCCCAAATCTTGCAGTGTACATCAGAGTTCCCTGAATTCTCAGGAAAAACACCCGTTTAGATGATCAGATGGGTGTCCCATGCTGTTCTGGGAGAGGAATCACACTCTTCTCTCATTAGGACATAGTATAACAGACACAGTAAGTTACTGACCACAAGTAAGGTACAGGTTTCACAACAGCCAACATTGCAACAAGACGAGGAGGCCTTAACCAGAGGCTGAAGAGAGCCAAGGAGACAATGAACTGCACAGGCTCTCAAGTGCCTGCTTACTGCATGTTAAAGCCTAAGCAGTATTCCTTATGAGATGCTGTTGCATTTTAGTCAATGAAAAAATAGATTATTTCCTAATTGAAGAATGTAACTAACTATTCTGACATAAACCAAAAAGATTTTTAGCAAATAATGGTGTGCTTGGAAATAACTGTAACTGGGGCATTTTTATCTCTTCTCTGTTATATAGAACATTACATTTTAAATGCATCAGTATGTCAAAATAAGTTGAAAACATTGATTTTTGAGCTGTTGCTTCCTTCTATATCAAAGTTTCCAGTAACAAAGGAGCAAGTCCTGAGTGCAGCAGGATCTTACACTAGCAGAGCCCTGGAGTTATGTTATTTCTTAGAGTGCTGTAGCATAGGGCAGTTGATATATTATTACCTTTTAGGTGCTTGCTTTGAAAATGAGTTCCAAAAATGGATCCTGCTCTCTACAGAGTAGAGATCCCACTCTGCCCTGCCCTAGTGAGACCACATCTGGAGTGTTGTGTCCAGTTCTGGGCTCCCCAGTTCAAGAGGGACAGGGAAATACTGGGGAGAGTCCGAGGGAGGCTACAAGGATGATGAAGGGACTGGAACATCTCTCTGATGAGGAAAGGCTGAGAGCCCTGGGGCTGTTTAGCCTGGAGAGGAGAAGCCTGAGAGGGGATCTGATGAATGGTTACAAAGATCTGCAGGGTGGGGGTCAAGGAGAAGGGGCCAGGCTCTTTTCAGTGGTGCCCTGGGGTAGGACAAGGACTAATGGGTATAAGTTAAAACATAGGAAGTTCCACCTCAGCATGAGGAGAAACTTCTTCACTGTGAAAGTGCCAGAGCCTGGCCCAGGCTGCCCAGAGAGGCTGTGGAGTCTCCTTCTCTGGGGACTTTCAAACCTCCCTGGCTCTGTTCCTGTGTGGGCTGCCCTGGGTGCTCCTGCTCGGGCAGGGGGTTGGACTGGATCATCTCCAGAGGTCCCTTCCAACCCCATCATTCTATGATTCTGTGATCCTTCCCTCACATTTTCATTTACCAGTACAGTGAATCTCCATACCCCCAGCTGGGGTGGGAACAGTTGCAGTTTGTAGCCTGTTGCTGTGACCAAAGTGGCTTGGGTATTGCTGACACCAGGGCACATCTTCAGCACAAGCCACAAAACATACACCTGGTGGAAGCATCAGGGCAAAAGAAGAAATAGATTTTACTTGACAGTCATTTCTGTAGGAGGAGAAGGTGTGATTTGAAACTGAAGGATGGGATTAGAAGTCATTCATTGTCATGTCAACCTAGATTTATTACAAGTAAAATTAGCTGGGCTCAGCACATCGAAGTCATTAGTTCAGGTCTCCAGCTATTACATTTTTATTGGATATTCCAGTTTTATATTCTGAACTCCTTCAGTTTTACTAGCTTCAAGATTGGCTAGCATCCTGAAGCAAAACTGGACAACTCAGGAAACAGGGAAGTGGGATTATTTGCTCTCAGCACAATACTTGGATACTCTTGCAGACTTTGTGGGTGCCAACACAATCTTCTGCAGCTTGTGCAGGCTGCTGTGATCAGCACAGAAACAGCAGGCTCTGCTGCATCTGAACAACTGCTGTTGATTTGATTGTATTTTGTTTTATTTACATTTATTTATTTGTTTGTTTTCCCAGAGAGCTCTGCACTAAACTTTATAGCACGAGCTGGGGCAATTCACAGAGCTGGCAAGAATTTGATCGTTTTTGTGAGTATAATGCAGTTGAAGTTTCCATGTTGACCTGTTTAGCAGATGTACGAGAACCTTGTCAGCTGGGCTGTAGAAATCTTACTTACTGCACTAATTTTAATAACAGGTAGGAGAGAGACACTGAATATCTTATAAAGGAATTCCTGTGCTTTTATTTTTTAAAAAAAAATGTTTTTCAGGCTTATTTTGAGATTGTATGTGGCTGTCTTTCTTCAAATATTTTTCTAGGAGATTTAAAAATAATTAGTTTTTCTTTAGACTCACCTTTTGGAAATGTATTTAACAACAGACTTAACAAAACTTAAAAGAATACAAGCTAACCCATGAACTTGTAAAATGTTGTCATGCATTAGCAGCATATTCCTCTGTCTTTACTGTATAGACAAAGAAGCCACAATTTCTGGACTGTTGTGTATTATAAATAAGGTTAAAATGCTTGTTAAATTTACATGTTGCTCTTTTGTAAAATTCCTTTTCTTTCAGGGGTGCTTCTGTGGATTTATAATCTCTGCTGGGCAAAATGTATGATTTAAAACCGGTGTCTGAATTAGGAACTGCAGGGTTACAAGGGAAATAGTCTGAGTTTAAAAAAATCATTAACAATTTTGCTAGCCATTGGAGATCTCTGGCCTTTCTCTGCAGTAGTGTAGCATGGCCTGGGTGTTACATGAGTAGCAGAGTCACATCTGGGAGAGGTGCAGCCTGAGCAAATATAGATGGGAAACCAGCTTGCATTAGTGATTCACCGGGAAACGTTCACACAGATACTCAGGATATCTAAGACATTTCCTTTTAGGTCAGCTTTCCTCAAGTAAGAAAAATGTAAGTGCTTTTTGATCTAAGAAGTAAAGGTGAGAAGGGAGTTTCAGCCTTGAGTCGTATTAAAGACTGAATTCAAATTGGTTTTGATTGTGTGGAGCTGTGGAAGAGATTTAATGGCTTTTAGACCAGAAAAAACCAAGCCGTGTCAAGGTTGTAGAATTCATGTGGTGAAAGGAAAAATGTCTGGTGTTTTCTTTTTCTTGTATACATGCCATATCTTAACTTCTTCTTTTAAGACCAACAGAACTTTTTAGGAGCTGCAATACTCAGTCAGACCAGGGAGCCATGAATGACATGAAGCTCTGGGAAAAAGGGAGCATTAAGATGCCATTTATAAATATTCCTGTGCTTGATATTAAAAAATGCCAACCAGAAATGTGGAAGGCAATTGCCTGCTCACTGCAGATTAAACCTTGCCACAGCAAATCTAGAGGAAGTATTATCTGCAAGTAAGTTCTCGGGGTGGGGAATGGTTTAGAGGTTCTGCTAAGGATTTTAGTTTTGACTAAAAAGCTGCTGTAGGACTGTCTTTGGCTTATGCTGGGAAAAAAGGAAGGAATATGGGCTTGTGTAGTTGCCACTGAATGTCCTTCACTGTAAATGGAAGATGCTTGCCTGTTAATGAGATGGATGCTTCCACTGAAAGTTGATTTATTTGTTGGGGTTGGGTTTTTTTCTCTCCGTTGCCTATAAAAACTGCTTTGCTTTTTTGGTTTTCAGTTGGCAGGAAGATCTGAAAAAAAATAGAGTTGTTTTTTATTTTTTAACAAATTTTTAAAGTAGGTGAGTGGGTAGAAAAGATACCAATTAATAATACAGGTAGAGAAATAGAGTTCGACCCCTACTACACATTAGTAAATCAAAGAAGTGCTTGCTCTTGAAAGACACGTGCATTTGTTGGCATAGAAAATAAAAATCCCCAAGCCCAAAGTAGTGTCATCAATAGTTCCTGTCTGTGTCAACCTGCTCCTCCCCCTGCATGTAAACTGTAGCATGTCACAGCTCTTGTTGTGAGACAGAAGGGAAAAAAGTTGTGGATTTGGGGAAGGAAGAATGTGGAAAGAAATCTTTTTCCTACCAGACCCTTCTTCTTCAAGTAGTGTTCATGAAATTCTGTTTCTTTATTTAATCTGAAGGTCAGATTGTGTGGAAATACTGAAGAAATGTGGAGATCATAATAAATTCCCTGAAGGCCACTCAGCTGAAAGTATTTGTGAGCTCTTATCCCCAACAGATGACCTGGAGAACTGTATCCCGTTGGATACATACCTGAGTAAGTATCCACATACCTAAGGAAACAAAATTAGAAACCCAGATACTTGGAATGCTTTTCATTGCTCTTGATAATTTGCATTATTTCTTTTAAAGAAAATTTGAGACATTTTATTTCACCTATTATTGGATTTTTCAAATTGCCATAGCTCAGTATGTTTTTTCCTTCCTATGCTGGGTGTATGTGGGAAGGTTGTCCTGGTAATGGTGGAGGCTTCGGGGGCTGGGTAGGAAGGTGTATCCTGGGCTGCATCAAGAGAAGCGTGGCCAGCAGGTCGAGGGAGGGGATTTTCCCCCTCTACTCCATGCTCATGAGACCCCACCTGGAGCACTGCGTCCAGTTCTGGAGCCCCTGTCACAGGAAGGCTATGGATGTGCTGGAACGTGTCCAGAGAAGGGCCACCAGGATGCTCAGAGGGCTGGGGCACCTCTGCTATGGGGACAGACTGAGAGAGTTGGGTTTGTTCAGCCTGGAGAAGAGAAGGCTCTGGGGAGACCTTATTGTGGCCTCCCAGTATCTGAAGGGGCTACAAGAAAGCTGGGGAGGGACTTGTTAGGCTGTGGGGCAGGGATGGGACTGGAGGGGATGGATTAAAACTAGAGATGGGTTGATTCAGGTTGGACATTAGGAAGAATTCCTTCCCCAGGAGGCTGGTGAGACACTGGCACAGGTTGCCCAGAGAGGTGGGGGAAGCCCCATCCTTGGAAGTGTTTCAGCCCAGGCTGGCTGGGGCTGTGAGCAACCTGCTCTAGTGGGAGGTGTCCCTGCCCATGGCAGGGGGTTGGAACTGGATGAGCTTTAAGGTCCCTTCCAACCCTGACAATTGTATGATTGTGTGTCAGGAACTGCACTGTGCCAGGCACAGCCAGCTTGGCCATGGGGCCACTGCAAGTCAAAACTGAGCCACTTAGCAATGTTTGTGGTGCCTCTGTGAAAACGTGTTTAGAAAGGGCAAAAAGTGCCAGACAGGCTGAGGAGAAAGGAAGAGGGAGAAACACCAGAGGAGCAGCGAGGTCAGAGGAGCAGGCAGTGCAGGGCCCCGTGCCACAGCCAGTGGGTGTATCCTGGTATCCTGAAGGAAGCTGCAGCCCGTGGAGAGCCCGTGCTGGAGCAGAGGAAAGCTGTGAGCAGGAATGAGTGGCAGAGAGAAACTGCTGCATGCTGACCCCAGTCACCATCATCGTGCCCTTCTTGATCCCCAGCGCGTCGCCCGGGGCAGGGCAGAGAAAGCCAGAGTTCAGGAGTGAAGGAGAGCCTGGGAAGCAGAGGAGGAAGGAAGTTGCTTTACTATTTGTCTTTTTGTTCCCATATTCTGCATCTGTAATCAGATATTTATTTTCATTGGCAATATAGTTAATTTTCCCCAAGCCGAGTCGGTTTTGCTGACAGTTTTACACAATTCCCCATCTTTATGGGGAGTCAGCTCACAAGTTTTCCTGTTCCTGTTCTACCTGTTTTCTACCCCCATCTGATTTTGGGAGGGGAGGAGGGAGGGAGTTTGGCTGTTGGCCAAGGCTAACCCACCACACTTCTCTTTTGGGGGCTTCCTATATGCAGCTTCCTATATTGCCCAATAATCTGACTTGTTGAATTTCAGTGATTTTTACCTACTTGGAAATAGACTGCTGAATCTCACTTTAAGAGAACAAAAAAAGTACTAGAATAATAAAACCAGTAGCACTGTTTATTTAGAGGACAAAAGCTGGGTGATGCTTGGGGAGGACTGATCTCAAATAAATGTCACTTAAAGAGGAGCATGATCTAGAGCAGAGCTTCTTCATGTACAAAGTTACACTTTTGCCTGATGCATAAACTCTGTTCCTTAACTGTGGGATCAGAACTTTGACTCCTGGGGCAATAGAACATGAGTTTGGTAGGTATATGGAAGAATTTAGTTTTTGTAATTCTGTTTTCTTCTAACATGTCTTACCCCTTTGTGTGGAACACAGTTACATTCATAAAATTTTATTTGGTTCCAGATTTCATTTAAATGCACCTTTGTACATGAGTTTCAGAATCTACACTACCCTATTACTCCCTCCTATTGCATATTTATCTCTGTAGGATTTAGACATTTTTAGCTTTATAGAATTGATCTGCTTAATTCTTGCAAATTAAATTTTGATGTCTCTTTGTCAGAATCCCAGGAGCTTTGAAAATAGTAAAATTGTGGTTAATAAGAGCTGCAGCTGAAAGCATGCCCCAGCAAATGAATTGTTCCCAGACAATGTACTGAAACTTTGGGTGGTTCTTTCCATTTAGCTACTGCTTTTCCGTGTTGCCTTCCCTTTCCTTAGTCTTGTTACAGGAGAACATTACTAGTGAGTTAAAGGGAAATGAGAAGCAAAAGTTCATCAATGATGGCAAACTTGGTTAAACACCAGGTGTACTTTAAACCTGCAGCGTGTGAATCATCAGCTATGGGACTGCTCTTGATTAAACTGCCTGTCTTTTTTTTCTTGTTTTTTTATTATATTTTTAATTATTATATATATATTAATATATTTATTATATTTATATTATATATTTTTATTTGTATTTTTGCCATATAAATGATTGGGGGAAAAAAAAGAGAGAGGAAATAGGTTTTCCTTGTGAAGAATCATCTGGGTCATTATTTCCAGGACTGAGGACTAAACTTTTGAAAGAAGTTAACAACCTTGTCATGTCAACTTTCTACAAGTATAGTTAAAAAAAATTAAAAATACCTCACAGAATTGTCAAAACTATGATTTTCCTGAACATAAGAAATGCCATGCTTCACTGAAGAAAAAGAAACCATCCTTTACATCAATATAAATGCTGTATATTCTATTTTCAGGCCCAAGTTCTTTAGGTAACATTGTAGAAGATGTCACACATCCGTGTAATCCAAATCCCTGCACAGCTAATCAGTTATGTGAAGTAAATAGAAAAGGATGTCAAGCTGGAGAACTGTGCCTTCCCTACTTGTGTGTGCCAGGTAAGGGTGTTTGGCCTTCTTTTACCTGCATTTTGCTGATAAATGTGTCACTGAAATTGCCTTGAAAGGTTTTTAAAGTGAATTGCTGATATTCCAGAAGAACTATTATCAAATCATCTTGTGTTTTCAAAAGCTGTAGCTTGCCTTCTAGCTCTTTTCATGTCTTGATAGGTTTGTATATTCATTGCCACTGACACATCTTAGAGGGTACATTACTTACTTTGCTTCAGAAGAAATAAATGGCCATGTGTGGTCTCTAAGGAGCCTGCCTGCTATTTAAAATGACAAGCCTTGCACTACTGCAAACACAGAGCAGCTCACTGCTCCTGCAAACACCAGGACATGCATTGCCCTGGATTTCCATGCAGCATTAGCCATATCCACATCATTTTCCTTACTGGTGCAATAAATGGGCATTAGGTCTTGCCTTGAAATGAATGAAAATCAGGCTGTCAGTCTTGGGAGGACGTTTGGGGAGCTCTGAGAATCTGTTCAAACGCAGGGTGCCCTGGAATGTACATTTGCCTTGGTAGGAATTCCAGTGTTATATTAAAGTTCAAGGTGGTATCTTAATGGAATTGTCCCAATTCCAGCTTCATAGTCCAGGTCAAGCTTCTCAGAACCTCTCCAGCAGCTCATGGGTAGGGAGATGTAGTCTGAGTAAATTAACACCTGAACTTTTTCTGAAGAGCTTCGCTGTTGCTGCTTCACTGTACTGAGAGCACCCAGGTTTAGGGCTCAGGAAGGAAGTGACATAGCACATAATTTATACCTCACCTTTGAGATGATGGACATTGTTTTGGTTATGTTTATATGACCCTTACAAAATACTGGGTTTTTTCTATTACTATAGAGGTTGTCTTGCCTTCATTGCTGCAAAAGCCATTCAGAGTGATCTGAAAACAAGCTCACTTAGAGCTCTTGGAGACAGTTTACTTCCTCTAGAGGTTGGAAAGTGTCTCATGTTTGAATTTTTATTGGTTCAGAGTATCAGGGGATTTGTTGCAGTTCATGATGTAATTTTAATCTACTTTTTATTTCCTTGCAATCTTCAAAACCATTTTCCTTCTTTTCCTCTTTTTTTTTTTTTTTTAATGCAGCTTTCTTGCTTTCTCTCCCTTTCTCCTCTACCTAGAAGAGTCCTTCAGTGTTCACAGAAGAGGTACAAGTAGGGAAGGAAGACACAGTAAAATGTGTAAGAGGGAGGCAATGACTGAGCTTTGCTCGTGAGACCCTGTAACTCAGGTTCTGTATGTATCTGGTATTTGCCATGTCACAGGCATTTCAGACTACTGCAGAACAGTGGAAAATGAAACTGCTTGAGCACTTTGGCATTACCAGCCTTTTTCTCTCAGGTGACAGTTCTGTAGGTACTTCAGAACATTACCCAAAGCAAGTGTCTTCTATTTCCATTACTTGTTGCCTCTCTGAAACGAGGGCATTCATCTAAAGGGTGAGAGCAAGGCTGCTTTAAGAACACCTTACCATTTTCACAAGTGAAAGAGTAGTAGTTCTGATTTTTCAAGTGGCACTTGTCAAAGTATTTACTAAATATGAGATAAAATTTCTCCTTGTGTGTAGGTTGCAAACTGGGAGAAGCCTCAGATTTTATCGTCCGTCAGGGTACGCTTATTCAGGTTCCATCCTCAGCTGGTGATGTTGGCTGTTACAAGATTTGTACCTGTGGACACAGTGGCTTGCTAGAGAACTGCATGGAAATGCATTGTGTTGACCTCCAAAAATCCTGTATTGTTGGAGGACAAAGGAAAAGTAAGTATTAGAACAGTAATTATATCTTCATACAGCACCCGCTCCTTAAGTAATGAATTTTGAGGTACATCTGGGGACTGAGAGGTGGGGAAGCCCCATCCTTGGAAGTGTTTCAGCCCAGGCTGGCTGGGGCTGTGAGCAACCTGCTCTAGTGGGAGGGGTCCCTGCCCATGGCAGGGGGTTGGAACTGGATGAGCTTTAAGGTCCCTTCCAACCCTGACAGTTCTGTGATTCTTCTCTGGTAGAAGAACTTGCTGGTTGGAGCTCTGGGGCTTAGGGAGGGGAAAAAGTTCTGAGAGGAGCCAGTGGGCAGCAGGGATGAAGCAAAGCAACTTGATCTGCTTTGAGCGTGCTGTGGTTCTGAGGGTGAAGCACCATGGACCTGGCTGTACGTGGCTGCCTGTTCCTGCATTCCAGCTTTGTGGGTACTCTCAGTCTTCTTCCAACAGCAGTGGAAAAGGGCAAAGGGGAACCTCATGAAGTTCAACAAGGGCAAGTGTAGAGCCCGACACCTGGGGAGGAACACCACTGTGCACCAGTGCAGGTGAGGGGTAGACCTGCTGGAAAGCAGCCCCAGGGAGAGGGACCTTGGTGTCCTGGTGGACAGTAAGTTCTCCATGGAACAGCAATGGGCCCTTGGGCCAGGAAGGCCAATGGTCTCCTGGGGTGCATTAAGAAGAGTGTGGGCAGCAGGTCAACAGAGGTTCTCCTCCCCCTCTACTCTGCACTGGTGAGACCACATCTGGAGTGTTGTGTCCAGTTCTGGGCTCCCCAGTTCAAGAGGGACAGGGAAATACTGGAGAGAGTCCAAAGGAGGCTGTGAGGATGCTGAAGGGACTGGAACATCTCTCTGATGAGCAAAGGCTGAGAGCCCTGGGGCTGTTCAGCCTGGAGAAGAGAAGCCTGAGAGGGCCCTGATGAATGGTTACAAAGATCTGCAGGGTGGGTCAAGGAGAAGGGGCCAGGCTCTTTTCAATGGTGTCCTGGGATAGGACAAGAGGTGATGGTAGCAAGGTGAAACACAGGAGGTTCCACCTCAACATGAGAGAAGCCAGTGAGTGAACACAGACCTCTCTGGCTGTGTCTTGTGCTGAATCTAGACCTGGGGTTCTGTTCAGCTTCGCTACCATCTTTCTTGTTCCCTGCTTTGGGCAAAGCTGCACTGTAGCTGGTACTGCCCGTTGAGGCTCAGATTCCAACTGCAATGGGTGGTGCAAACCAGTAAGGACTGGGAGGAAGCATTCACGCTTTTTACCTCCTGACAGAATGTGTACACAAAGGAGAGAAGTGAACCCTCTGGAGGAGGTTTGCCTTGTGTGTGAGGCTGTGGCTGAAAGGATGGAAAATTCATTTTGAAGAAGAATGTATCTTTTCAAAGCCTTTTTCTTTAAAAAGCTGGGAAATTTGCAAGCTGGAATTTATCTGCCAATTCTTCTCTTTCCCGAGCGCATTTCTTTTTGCAGCTTTAAGTTGTTGTTCAGAAAAAGAAAGCCTAGCTGACGCAGGCTTTGAAAGGACAAAGTGCTTCCTTCCTTCTTTAACTACTTAATCAAAGCCACGTGTGAACAGACTTTTTTCTTTCAATGAATAAAGCACAACCTGAAATCTAAAACAAGATGGAAATTTCAGTGGGAAAATAAACAGAATAAGGGAAATTAGGGGAACTAATCATGAAAATATCGTATCTGTGCAATCCATAGGAGCATACAGTCTAATGGTGTATTTGCATTAATGGTATTAATTTGCCTGATTTCTTTTAAGGCCACGGAACATCCTTTAATATAGACTGCAATGTCTGTTCATGTTTTGCTGGAAACTTGATATGTTCTACACGTCAGTGTCTGTCTGAGCACAGTTCAGAAGACGAGCGTCGGAAGTTTACAGGTAACTCTGCAAACTGAAAACTGTAAGCTTTAATGTTCTTGGCTTAAGGATTAGCTTCTAAATTCTTTCGCAGGTATTAGTTAATAAACTTTTTATTGATAGGTTCTTTTACTATTTCTTTTTCTCACTTCCAACCTGCACTTCAGAAAAAAGCACAAACCTTTGGAAAAAAGAAAATAAATCAGGTAATATGTAAAAGTAGGTGCAGGGAAATGCCACAAGGGACAAGAGATAAGGAATTTTGGGAGAACATGGAGAAAGCTGAGCAGAATCATCCAAGAGGAAGGGCACAAACTTCCCTTCCTACCACTCCTAAGTGCCTATGTGCTACAGGAGGGAAGAAGTGGCTGAAGATGCGGCACACCTTTGCATTTGCTGGAAGGCAAAGACATCTCGGTGACCTTGTGCATCTTCTGATGCAGAAAACGTGCACCCAATTCCTGTTCTGTGTGTTGCTTTTCCAGGTTTACCATGTAACTGTGTGGACCAGTTTGTACCAGTATGTGGTCAGAACGGACGCACGTATCCGAGCGCGTGTATAGCTCGTTGTGTCGGGCTCCAGGACAATCAGTTTGAATTCGGATCGTGCATTTCCAAGGATCCTTGTAACCCCAACCCTTGCAATAAAAATCAGAGGTAAAAGCAGTATATGTTTTTACGCTTTTCTTTGCATCTTCTACTCACAAAGCAGATTTACATTTTCTTCCAATGTGTTGCACGTTGTAGGAACATCCTACTTTTGGGATGCTGCGCTAAAAATAACTGTTTGAAAGAGCTACTTTTATTTAACACAGTTAGTAACGGACTGTAGTAACTGCCAGGTTTTGGTTCTGTTGGTGTAGTTCTATATCATTTAAATTCATTATGGAGATCTCAGTTTTAGCAATGAGAATTGATGGATACTTCCAAAAGTGGGAGAACCAAATTTTGTTGAAATGGATGTAAGGGTCATTTTATTACTTTGTTTCACCCCTTCTTCTAGTAGTTAAAAACAAAAAAAAAAAACCCAAAAAAAAAGCCCAAACACACATAAATTCAAGACTTGGAGTCAGTCCTGCTTATTCAGTCATAAATCTGTGCTTTTTATTTCTAAAGCAGGAAAATAACGATCACTCTGGAACATTTGAGTTTCTCTTAATTAGATTGATATCTTGTGAAATCTATGTCTGTACAATCATTGGGTTTGTAATGGCAGAAGAAAGGAAATCCATAAACAAACATGCTGAAACAAAAATACCCTCTGTACTACATCAGGAGAAAAGAAAATCTGACCTTTCTTACAGAGATCAAAGTCTGGGGCTCATAGTGTTGGTCTTTGTCTTCAATTTTCTCAGTGCTGTTCAATATTGTGCTTAGCACCTTAACTTGCATGTTCAGTAGAGGGTGGTACACGGGCAGTTGTTGTTTATTGAAGGATGAGGTTGTTAAAAGAGCCACTTGCCCTTTCATCCATCTCTCCAGCAGACTTCCTTGGCTGACATTTCTCTAGCACAGGGCATATGGCAAACGTCTTGCAGATCAGACCGTGGTAGGTACCATAGTTAATGAAAAGAGGAGAGGATTTCTGCTGTTTACTGCACTTCACTTCTCTGTGAAGGCTTGAGAGGGATGAGGTGCTGAAAAAGGCACTTGTGGTAGTACTAGATTTTTCTGTTTGTTTATAGTCACCCCCAAGATTGGATGTGCTAGAATACACTGAACTGACAAAGCTAGAATCCAACCAGATATTCTCAGCTGAAACCACATAGTCTTCTAAGTCATGTTTTCAGTACCTGCTGGAGGAAGGGTGAGGGTAGACCTCTGCAGTATGACCTTCATCTCTTGCAGTTCACTGTTTTCATGTTTTCTCTAGTTTCCCTGAAACAAAGCTGGGGAGTAGGTATAAAGCTTAGCCAAGCTGCTTTGGAAAATCCCTTGGAAAACAGTTGGCAAGTGTAGCTGTGTTCACATGCATTGGCTACCCGTGGTGGGAACCACTTTTGGGTTTGTGATGGGACCTGAAGCTGCCTCTTCGGAACGTTCTATCACTGCTATCTCCTGCAGCTCTGCTGAACCACGTTACTTGGCTCTGCACTGAAAAGGTTTTTCCTGACAATTTTGAGACTTACCAAAAAAAAAAACTATATTAATCCTAATACATGATATGAAATTATCCTTACTTTATGCAGGTGCATACCAAAGAAACAAGTTTGCTTGACAAGTTTTGGGAAGTTTGAGTGTAACCAGCACGAATGTGTGCCAAGGCAGCTAAACTGTGAGCAGACACGGGACCCTGTTTGTGACACGGACAATGTGGAATACACTAACTTATGCACTTTGTACCAAAAGGGGAAAAGTTTAGCGTACCGAGGACCGTGCCAGGTAAGAAGTGGTTCTAGCAGGAAATATCAAATCTTTTTTCTTTCATGTTAAACTTTGCAAGTATTCTGGTTTTTTGCAAGATTCTGTTTTCTTGGCTTCTTTTAAATACTCTAATTTTTATAGTTTACAAAATGTTTTCATTGCAAGTAATGCTTTAAAAGTGTGGTCTCACAAAATGATATTCAGAATTTTGTCAAGTGTTTCTCTGCATTAGGCAACAGCTGCCTCAAAGCCAATAGAAAATTTTACTTAACTCTTTCTTAACTCTGATACTTATATAAATTTTCCTTTATCACTATTAAAGCTTGTACTGAGGTATGTCTGCAGTAATTAGGGTAGTTCCTTGGTTAATTAAATGCTAGTTTTTACCAATTTGAACTTGTTTTAAAAATTAATGCCTGGTCATAGAAAGTCTTTAGTGTTCCATGTGATTGTGCCCTAGGTTTACCAATTGTTCAGGATCTATTTGCACCGGGGTTTTCTTGGAGACTGGGCACTCTGTAGTATTGTCTTTAGTTAGTCTGGTTTGGATTACTCTTCGTTTTAATCCCTGAGAAGGATTAGGATCAGGATTAGGTTTAGTTCTTCCATCCCACCGCTCCCTCCAGTTTCAGGTAGACAAGCTATTGCCAGCACTGCACAAGAAAAGTCAGGAGCTGCTCTTTTCCCAGTTGCTTTTCCCAGTTGCTGGCTTTACTATTTACAGGCTGTTCATCTCCAGGGTTTTCTCAAATGATGAAGATTAATTTGAGACCTTCTCTTGGTCTTAACTGATGGATGTTCTTAGAAGTACAGAACTTCAGGGATTTTCTGTATTATAAATGCTATTGCTCTTTTAACCCACTTTTAGCTTCTGCCTTTCTGTCTTTATACCTTCTTTTTCTTGCCCTTCTTCAGCAACTTCGTTAAGTACAGATAATTATTCTCATTGCACATCAGATATCTCATGAGATACCAAAGAATGTTCAGCCCTTGAACAGTAAGAATAAAAAGAATATTGCACAGCTGGTTTGGGTTGGGTTTTTTTCCCAGCAGTGGTGTGTCTAGTTGTATCCATTTTCACAAAGGTTTTGACATTGCTAGCTCTAAGTTTTCACTCTTGGTTTTGTAGGGAAGATGACTGCAAGATATGAAACTAGTTGGGGTGCCTGCATTTACTTGTCCTCTCTCTGTTTTCTTGGTGGCTTAGCTGTGTAACAGAGAAACTGTAGCTGTCTTGCTGCTTTAGAGGATGTACAGTGACCATCCAGCTACGGTGGCTTACTCAAAATATTAGGCAGTTGAAGAAAGCATTTAAACCTTTAGCAAGAAATTATGGAATGAGTTGTGTCATTTCACAAGACTTTGGACAAAAGTATTAGTGCCTTGTCTGTAGAGAGTCAACATGTCCATGTTCAGAAGCTTAAGTGCATTGCCATTGACCTGTTGGACTAGTATCTGTGCACAGATGGGAATAGGAAGAAACTCCATTGCAATTTTCTTTGAGTTTTGCCTGTGTTTGAATCAAATGACACGCTGGATACGTTTTTCTGCGATAAAATGGACACAATATGTGTATTTTTATAGATGTAAAGGTTTCAGCAACAAGTATATTTTTGACGGGGGTGTCTAGTAATGGATTTTATTCTTTGGAAGCAAATGTGTACATTTAGCTTCTCCAGTAATTCCTTAGAAATGCATGCACACACATGGAATTTTCCAAACACAAAAACACAGAGTTGAATTAAAATATTAAGGAATATTAAGTGATTAAAATATTTAGAAATACTACAGTAGCAAATATTTTAATCGAGACTATTTATTACACGATACACTCACAAAAATCCCAAACCTAATGCATTTAGTAAGTAAATTAATTTAAATTACACGCTCATTTTACTTAAACATTAGCACAGAGCAAAAACTGGTGCTTCCCAAAGCACCTCTTATTGTGCATTCCTCAGTCTCGGACGTACATTTCTGTCACCTTATTCTTTGGGTTTATTACCCAGTCGTAAACTGGCCAACTGTTGACATTTCCTACCTTTTGAAACATTTGAGGATATTATCAGCCAATTCCCAGGAGCTTTGGGTTTTCTGAGGTGAAGGCTGCTCGGGGGTTCGGTGGCAGAGCAATTAATGGGCGTCGGGGCGTTTCAGGCGTTCTGCAAGGCGGCGGAACCCGTGTGCGGGCACAACGGAGAGACCTACAGCAGCCTCTGCGCCGCCTACTCCCACCGCGTCGCCGTCGACTACTACGGGCCCTGCCAGGCCGTGGGGGTTCTCTCCGACTACGGCTTTCACACGGAGTGTGCCTTTGTCAAATGTCCCCAGCTTTCTGCCGCCGGCTGCAAACCCGTTATCGCGCCAGGTACGTTGGCATTTGCTGCAGGAGATGCAGGAGAATTTACTCCAGGGGATGCGTGGAAATAGGTGGGGATGTGGAACCAAGCTGTGCTTTAAAATAGTGTTTGGGAACGTCTTTGAGACGTAAGAGAAAGAATGAAGTGAGCTCTTCACTTAGGGCTAGAACAAGGCAGTGTCATAGTCACAGAATCACAGAATGGCTCGGGCTGGAAGGGACCTCCAAAGGTGATCTGGTGCAGCCCCCCTGCAGTGAGCAGGGATACCCTCAATTAGACCAGGCTGCTCAGAGCCTTGTCCAACCTCACCCTGAGTATCTCCAGGGATGGGGCCTCAACCACCTCCCTGGGTAGCCTACTCCACTGGTCTGCCACCCTCAATGTAAAGAACTTCTTCCTGATATCCAGTCTAAATCTACTCTTCTCTCATTTAAACCCATTACCCCTCGTCCTTTCACTCCAGGCCCTCGTAACCAGCCCCTCTCCAGCCTTCCTGTAGCCCCTTCAGGTACTGGAAGATTGCTGGTAGGTCTCCCCAGAGCCTTCTCTTCTCCAGGCTGAACAACCCCAGCTCCCTCAGCCTGTCCTCGTAGGAGAGGTGTTCCAGCCCTCTGAGCATCTTCGTGGCCTCCTCTGGCCCCGCTCCTTCAGGCCCATGTCTGTCCTGTGCTGAGGGCTCCAGAGCTGGACGCAGCACTGACTCCACTGGGTGAAGTGGAAAGGCCCTGGCCTTAGGAGCCACCCTCCTTCGTTCTTGGGAAGCTGTCCCCATAGCACTGGTTTGGTCGGTGGTGTGGAGAGTGGAATGTCGGTGGGAATGGGATGAGTTGGTTTTCTGAAGTGGTGGCACCGGTGCCACACCGCAATTGCCAAACTGTCATCAGAGTAGAGTTCCCAACAGAACAAAGATGATATTTAATTAGAAATACCGAGTTTAATTAGAAAGATTAGAGTAAGATACCATATATATTTACAGAATCACAGAATCACTGGGGCTGGAAAAGCCCTCTGAGATCAAGTCCAGCCTGTGACCCAACGCCACCACACTGGCCAGAGCATGGCACTCAGTGCCACATCCAGCCTGTCTTTAAACACAGCCAGGGACCGTGACCCCACCACCTCCCTGGGCAGCCCATTCCAGTGCTGTGAAGGAGGAAGACAGCAGTTGTGCTGCCTTGAACTGGTTTTGTGTCGTTTTCACAAATATTCCTTCTCTGAAACAGTGACTAACCACAGGGAATGCACAGAGCAAGGAAAGCCCAGCTTTTAAAAAGAAGCAGGTTTATGCATTTTTCACGTTCACAATAATTACAATATTACATTTAATATTGTAAAAGTCACTCTGGGAACATGAATTATATCTATAATAAGTTAGAGGGGTGAATTAAACACACAGTCGTGGGTAGAAAGTTGAAATATTAGCACTTGGGTTTCCCAGATGGTGGGGAGAAAGAGAAATCCGACCTGCACATGCGTTCAACACAGAGCTCTCAGACCAGTACCTTCCCCCCTTATTACATAAAGACTTTAATCTCCACCATGGTGTAACTGCAGAACTTGGTTGCAGTGTAATTGCTTCTGTCCTGTCCTGGCAGTTTCAGCTCTCGATATTCGTTGTTCCTGTATTGCATGTGTGTGCATCCATGGCTTGTGGCACACAAAGTGCCTGTGGTTTTTAGCTTACAATGATGTGTCATCTTGAGAGAAATGAAACTTCATCCTCTCCTTCACGCTGACAGCAGTGAATGTGTGTGGAAAGGTGACTGATTTTGCATTATAAATGTTTTCATCTTGGGAACTTTGCCACTCTGCTATCCAACTGAAACATTTACTTTGCTATTTTCATTATCAGTTAACATCCAACTTTTGGCCTCTGCTTACTTAAAAGAGAAAAGACTATTTGCTTTTATTCCTGAGTTTTTTTTTCCTCTTCCTGCAGGAGCCTGCTGTCCACTATGTGCTGGAATGCTGAGAATCTTGTATGACAAAGACAAGCTGGATACTTTTGCAAGGGTAAACACTTTAATTGTGCTTTACTTTAAATGGTACATGGAAAAGTCAGGTCACTGCGTACTCTGTCCTGAAAAGTTAACATGTTATAAAACAAACTGTTTTTCAGTAGGCAGTGTGTGATTTGTTTTTCTTCCTTATACTGTTTATACTTTCCTTTATTTCTTAGTATCAGGTATAGAAGCTGAACTACAACACAAAGCAAAACAGAATTAGAGCAAGCAGAAGCAAACACATTCAGATTTGCATTTTACATTGCTTGTGATAGTAAAGACAAATGATATGCAAGCTGCATCTATCTCATGGCAGTAATGCAGTGTATATTTGTTATTTGTGGCCTGTTTTCTTAAGATTATTCTGATAGCTCCCTATTTCCTGATGTAGGTAACAGTTCTGATAGTACCTTGCATTTAAATTGGATTGTTGTACACTCTGTGGGTTATCTAGATAGGTGTCACTGGTTTTTGTTGCTCATCAGCTAAGATGTTGGATTTCTTTGAATGTAACACCTCCATAAGTGAGACACCAGCATCCTCCATTGCTGCTCTTTGAAAACTTCCAGTGTAAGATGGATCTTCTGGTGTTGATTAGCTATTGCTGACCTGTATACTGGGCCCGGGCTCCCCATGTGCTGTGTAAAAGGTTTGCACTTTATTGACCCTTGCTTCAGGATATGGAACAGAGCAGAATGCTTCATTTTTGGCGTGACAGCTCAAAGTAGGGGAATATCACAATCACACCTGAAGCAAAACCCTTCATGTTCGCATCTGCTCAAGTTTCTTTTTTTTTAATGAATGAGAATTTCACCAAAACACAATAAAATTGCATTTAACCTGTTTCTATGTATCGAAGGAGAGACAATTGGCTATTACTGTAAAAAAGCAAGGGTAAACTCCAGTTAGATCACCTTGGCCAGCTGCCTTTTTAAAACCCCCGGGAGCAGAGATTGCCTGAGCTGAACACCGCTGGGCTCCTGGTTCTGGTCTGTCTGTGGTTGGCCTTCATCTCAAGAGCGTGCTGCTGACTGATGTTCTGCTGGTTTCTCAGAGACTGGGTGTTTGTGTGCACGTGCATTGACCAGTTCTGCCCAGTAACGGTGTCTCTTAGGTCATGACTGCATCCTGGAATGTCTTCCAGTTGGCATCTCTAATGGTACCAGCGACACAGTGACCGCTGCAGCTTCTCAGTTCACACATCACAGCTGTGAAGAAGAATTTTTAGTTCTAGTTAGAAGAAGGCTCTCTAGTTAAAGAAATGTATTGGCCTTGGCAAGTAGTTATTGAAATTGGTGGTTACTACACTCGCCCACTGAGTACCTTGGATTAGGGTACTTCGTACTGCTTTTTTTACTTCCCCCCACCTCCCTTCTTTTTCTTCCCTTGGTTTCTACAGCACTGCCAACTTTACCTTCTTTTACTCACCTAACACCACAATAGTCCTCAAGTTTTCAGAACCCGCATATATAAATATATGTATATCTTTACATTTAAAATACATTCCCGTCAGCATTCTCTTGGCACACGCTAGAAATGACAGAACTTTGAAGCTCTCTCTTTTGGCAACTACAGTCAGGGGTCATCAGAGCCACTGCCCTGAGCATAGAGAGTGAGAAGCTCTGTGCCTTTGTTGCTCCAGAGGCCATTTAGTGTATATAGCCATTGTATACGTGATGGTTAAGTCTTGTGTAGATGGAATCATTGCTAGGAATGCTTGCATGCATTTTAACCGACCCAGGAGGGCAAGGAGTAGTAATGTATGCCTGGTTTAGTTCAGGAAGGTGGTTCATGGGAGACAGAAGTGTTGGAACTACTGAAATGTTCTATAAATCTGACCTTTTTCCCCCCACACCCCTCTGGCCCTTGTTTGTAAAGACAGCAGAAAACAAAAGTCAGCGTCCACACAGAGCAAGGAAACACCAGAGATCTGCTAAATTTGTCATATAATCTAAACCATGAAAATCCAAATCTGACCTCGGTCATCCTTAAGGTATCCCTGTGTTTCTGTTTGAAGAGGGTTTGTTGATCAGTCGGCATGTCAGGCTACATTTTATGGGGCTAGGACAAGAAAAAAAGGTAGAAGCAACACTGTGTGGTGCAAATGTGATTCATGGATTCATGCAGCCTACTCGGATTTCCCAGATTTCCATTTGTTAAGGTCCTGTCTTAAAAGAAGTGAAGCTATCGGAAGGTAAAAGGGATGGATTTTTTGCAGCCAAGTCAGAATGACCAGAAGTCACAAGTGAAGTGTTTGTGTTGGTGTCTGTACCATTCAACACATCCAGAAGTGACCTGGCAAGAAGGTGAAAAACCTTCAAGGTGTGGTAGTCTTTGAACAGACTGACTACCTACATTCAAGTTACTGTTTGTCAGATACAACCAGCAGAACAGAGATAAGGATTTTAAGAGGAAAATACATTTACCTGGTAGTTACGTAGTAATCTTGAAACTTCCCATATTCCAATATATACACAAACATCTTCTACCTGTCTTCACAAAGCCATAGCTCTTCATTTCTGGTGGCTCTTGGAACAGGTCCTGTGTTGGTAAAGGACTGTCTCCCATCATGGGGGTACAAGCTGCTGTAACAGAAAACTGTTTGCATTACTTTGAGGTATGTGGTGTGTACAAATATTAACCATGAAGGTGGAGAGCAATATGTATCAAAACGATGGTTAATGTAAGAAGTAAATCACTTTTTCCCCTTCTTCCTTCCATTTTTTTTATGTTTAGGGGAGTTTGGTTGTAATGTTTTTTTAGAGTCAGAATCAATTTTTAGAATGATGTTTTAGAATCATGGAATGATTTAGGGGATTTTTGCTAGAGATTAGAACTGAGTAGTTTAATGGCTGAAACAAATGTTCTGCTTTGACATAGAATCATAGAATTAGGAAGACTTTCTTCCCCATGAGGCTGGTGAGACACTGGCACAGGTTGCCCAGAGAGGTGGGGGAAGCCCCATCCTTGGAAGTGTTTCAGCCCAGGCTGGCTGGGGCTGTGAGCAACCTGCTCTAGTGGGAGGTGTCCCTGCCCATGGCAGGGGGGTTGGGACTGGATGAGCTTTAATGTCCCTTCCAACCCTGACAGTTCTGTGATTCTATGACATCAAGTTATTAAAACCAAAGAGGAGAAAAGCAGTTTTGCAGAGTATCACATCACCCACAAAGTTCTTTCTTCTCTTCCAGGTAACAAACAAAAAGCCTATCACAGTACTGGACATCCTGGAGAAAATCCGCCTGCACGTCTCGGTGCCGCAGTGCGATGTGTTTGGGTACCTGAGCATAGAATCTGAAATTGTGATTCTCATCATTCCTGTGGACCAGAGCCCCAAACCCTTGCAGGTAGGTGATGTTGTCACTCTGGTTTCCCAGCACAGGTTCACTTTCTTTTCATAAGTGTTCACCTTACTATTTTCAGTATGGTGCTTTTCAAACTCTGCATTTTCCTGTGTACTGACTACACGGGGATTTCCCCAGTGACTCCAGTCTGAACAGCTGGCTGGTAAAATGGGTCTTGAGGATCCTGCTCTTCTGGTAAGAGACTTTTGAGTGTGAGTAACTAGAGGGTGACATGAAGGAAAGCCAAAGAGTAGTATCATTTTTGTTTTGATAAATGCAGAACCTTCAACTTTCTGTGGCTGAAATAACTGATGAAAATAAAGAAATTACTGAATAACCTCTCAAATTAATAGTAATTAAATGCACACTTGGATACAAAATGGTGCTGGTTTCTGTCCAGTGGTAAAAGTAGATTGAAGTATATGTGATACTAGGCTGAGGCACATCACAGATACTGACATCCTACTAACACCTTGTGCACACCCTGATGTTAAGCACTCGTTCATACCAAAGAGAACCTGTTGATACTACTCTGAGATCATCCTGGTTTTCATGTCCCTTTCCACCTTATGGTTCAAAGTGTTGAGAGATCCCAACATGCTAAAAAGGAAATAACATTCCACAGAGCTGCCCATCTTGCTGTGGCATAGCTAGTTCATGCTAGAAAACAACCAAATGCTCACACAAGTAAATAACAGATGCAGCTCAAAGTTAGGAGCAGTTCACAGCACTAGAAGCAGCAAAGCTCTGGCCGTGTATTCCCTTCTTATTGTCTTGAAGCTGTTGCTTCATTTTAACTTTCTGCTTGTTAACCCGAGCAAGCCTAGTGAGAGTATCTTCTTCCTGATAGAAGGAACATTAATTCCTTCCCATTTTATAGTTGTTTCCACTGGTCCTGCCTGGCCCTGCTGCCAGCACTTCGCAGTGAAGTCCCTTTGCAGATGAGGTGCTCGACGGGCTCACTCTGGTACCTGACACGTTGGTGTGTGTTAGTATAAAATGAAGGATTTAGCTTTGGAAGGGCAGAGAAAACCTACCCCCAGGCTCTCTCTTACCTTTCACAGTACAAACAGAATCCAGGCAGGTTCATTTCCTTGTTGTTTATTTTATATTCACGGCTGCTTCTCCTTTCCATTTGATTTCTGCAGTCTAATTTTGCATGCTCAGTGTTGTTTCTGGAGGGGGCTAAAGTTGTGGCACACGGTGGGGATGGAATCACTGCCAGGAACTTTGCAAGCTGCACTATCTGAGCAGGTGGCTGCTTCTCAGGCAGAAAAGTTTTGTGTATTTTGCTTGCCTTACCACTAGAGCAACCCTGTTGTGGCCCAATTAGCTCCAACTTGTGTCTCCTTCCTTAACAGAAATAGCCCAAAATGTTACCAGAATTTAGGAGGCAAGGGCTTGATCCTCACCAGTCTGGTCAGCTCCTCACTGCATCTGCAGCAGGTGCTGTCAGGCTCCTGGAGGGAGGAGGAATCAGATCCTCTCCTTTCAGGCTACCCGAGACCAGGAAGGAGCTGCTCATCTCCCTGGTGACACCACTGCTGAGATGGAAGTTCCTTGGGTTTCAAAGCTTTGGGCCCTCAGTGAGTTTCTCAACTTCAGAGGCAGCTTCCAGAGCTGTCAGAGGCTGAGTGCTTGATGGATTGCTGGGCTGCGGCGGGAGCTGCCGTGCAAAAACCGACCTTCTAACGTCATTTCCTGAGGACCGTGGTGTCAGTGGGGGAATGGAAACCTGGGTCTTCTCAGGTTTTCCTGTTACTTCCATCCCTTTCTTCCCACCAATCAGTTTTCCCTGATTTGGAATAAAAAGCCCAATAAGTAGTAAATCCTGATTTTTCCAGTTGGAGGCTTCAAGGCAGTCTCTTGGCCAGACAGGAAGGGAGTCCTCAGCTGTAGAGGTACGGACTCTAGTTACAATTCGCTCTCAGCTTTCTGGCATCGATGTTCAAAACATCACCCACGGTAACTTGTATCTTCCTTCCTTCCTTCCTTCCTTCCTTCCTTCCTTCCTTCCTTCCTTCCATGTAGATTCCTTCCTTCCTTTCCCTTCCTTCCTTCCTTGTAGATTCCTTCCTTCCTTTCCTTTCCCTTCCTTCCTTCCTTCCTTCCTTCCTTCCTTCCTTCCTTCCTTCCTTCCTTCCTTCCCTGTAGCTTCCTTCCTTGTATGTAGATTCCTTCCTTCCCTTCCCTTCCTTCCTTGTACCTTCCTTCCTTCCTTCCTTCCTTCCTTCCTTCCTTCCTTCCTTCCTTCCTTCCTTGTAGCTTCCTTCCTTGTATGTAGATTCCTTCCTTCCTTCCTTCCTTCCTTCCTTCCTTCCTTCCTTCCTTCCTTCCTTCCTGATTCCTTCCTTCCTTCCAGATTCCTTCCTTCCTTCTTTCTAGATTCCTTCCCTCCCTCCCGCTCAGCTCCTGCTCAGGGCTTCCAGAGTAGTTCTCGTAGCAGTGCCGTCTCTGACAGGAGCTCAAACATCTTTTCCAAGACACACCCCCCGAACCTGTATAAATCTTGCACATTGCATTTTACATGGCAAGAAATAGTAACTTTTTTTTTTCCCCCCTTAGATTGAAGCTTGCAATAAAGAAGCAGAAAAGATAGAGTCACTGATAAATTCAGACAGCCCAACGCTGGCATCGCACGTGCCGCTGTCAGCTCTGATTGCATCTCAGGTACAAGTCTCCTTCAGCATTTCTTCTCCTTCTGTTAAAGTGGTGCCTGTGCTGCACTCCCTGTCCGTAAGCCTTTTCCTCACCTTGTCAGCATTACTGTATCCCATGTAAGTGCCTAGAAAATCCACATCAGTATTGCAGTGGTTTATGTTGTGAAGGACGTTGGGAGCTGCTGATCGCTGGACTGGAAAGCAAAGGTTGAAGAACTTTGGAGGAGCTCGTATTTTTCAACGAAGAACTACAAGACTTTGGAATAATGCAAAGGGATTATTCCTTCGTTCATCACGTGTGGCTGTTCCAGCACCATTAGATTGTTTGCCATGGAGTGTGGAAACAGAAGAAGACTCCGACGTGACGGATGTTGCGAGAAGGGATCTCAGAGGCTTGGTTTTTCTCACAGTGAACAAAACCAGCGCTCTGAGTTTATTGAAGAATGTTGATTCCGTGTTGTTCGCGCGCGTGGCAGTGACAGCAGAAAGCATGCACCTATTTTAAACATCACTTTTGGAAGAAACACATTGCTGCTACTTAATTACCTTACCAAAAATGTATACCTTTATTCTCCTGTAAATATGCCTTCCTATTTTATTATGAAGAAAAAACTCCCTAGGCGTGGGCCCATTTCAGTAGATGTCTTTACTGGGACTGGTGGAGATTTGCAGGACACTGGGCTCAATGCCTGTAAAATGACAATCAAGCTCTGTAGTACCTGACTTCAGTGAAGAAAGACCGGCTTTTTATAGCTTTGTACATTCCGGGATCCCGTATCGGATGCAAATTTATAAAGAATCTCAGCATCTCTATTTAAGTGCCATTTAAAATATTGCAGTATTTGCATGTTATCTAATGAAATTTATACTTTAAATGTTTATACAAACAGTATGGTTTATTACTTATTGTATTTTATGCACCTGACCTTAGTCGACATGAAGTATTTTATATCAGTATTATGGTAGCCGACTTTTGAAGTATATACAGAAAAACTTGCCTTGCCAAAATGTTGGACTTTTGAAAGAAAGCACTGAAACCCTTCTGAACACGTATGTTGTTGTAGCATGTTTGTAGCAGTTATTTTCTGCTGAATCTTTTAAATGCAAAAGTATTAAAGCTTTTTATTTTAATAAAACTCTGTCGTGTGCCCTTGTATTTGTTCACAGCAGTCTGCAGCACAGCGTGTGTTTTATTTTCTCTCCTCTCTCAAATCAACACCTAACAGCTCCCTGCAATTACATACATTAGTGGCTCACAGTTGTGGTTTAATGTTTCCAAACATTTCAAGGAGCAGTCAGGGTGGCTTTTTTACCAGATCTGTGTCAGACTCAATTAACTAGAGCAGAACATTGGAGATGTTGTTATGGGACAGTCATCCTTTTGATTTGGAAGAGACTTCTCTCACCTGCAGCTGGAAAGCTGCGCAAACATTAAAGACAGAATCACCACCTTATTTCTATCTCAGCTGTAAAGCTGAACCTCCTCCTAAAGCAAACTGAGTGGCTGGATCTGTGTGTTTGCAAGCTGACAGTGACTCGCTTTGAAACCTCCATCTGTTTGCTGCTCTTCTCTTCATGGGTGAAGAGCACTTCTGCATTTTAAGTGCACTTGTGCTCTCTATACGGTTTCTGAGTCCTTGTGGTAGATACGTACAGATGGACTGCAGTGGCCTCGGTGATCTCAGAGACTGCAACTGGATTCCTTACTTCTTTTTCCAAATTATTAGCATTATCTCTTCAGCGTGCGGCCTGTGAGCTTGCATTTAGCTAAAGCAATCCCATGCCTACTAAAATTAATTATAAAAGTCTTAAGAAAAAAAATAAAAAATATATATATATATATCTCTGCCACACTGGAAAAAATACTTTGAGCTTAAAACCATACCTTCTGTGGAACAGAAGCAGCGTGCCCTCCTCTGATGGAAACAGAACTGCGCGTGCTCCGTGGCTGTGCCGCATCCCACTGGTTCGGGACATGGAGCTGGCTGCTGGGCACAGCACAGCAGTAGGGACAGAAATGCTGCATTACCACAGCAGCTCTAGTAAATGAATGTGAAAATTCATTGATGAACACTGAACTAAAGCAGCTACTGTAGCTCCAAACCGCAGCGCCAGCTCCCGTGTCAGCGCAGCTCGTGCGCCCGTGGCTGCGCGGCGCGGCACAGTCAGGGGCTGAATCCCACGTTGCAAGTCAGGAATTAAGTTCTCCCAGTCTTTTTTTTTTTCCTTCTCTTTTTTTTTTTTTCCCCTCCAAATCAGAGATGAGCCAACTGCTGTGGTTTCCCAGCTTTCTGTTTGCATCCTGCTGTCGGGTGTAGCCTTTCCCTGCTGCTGATGTACTGTAAAAAAAGAAGAAAGGAATTCAGTTACACATCCATCCGGACGCTGCTCCAGTGCTTGGCTCGACCCAATTAGCAGTTCATACTGGATTTAAAACGTGGTGGCACAGGAACAGAGGCTGGCTTTGGGGTAGTGCAAGGTTTGCTCTCGTTATTTTACAACTAGCGGAAGTAGCTGGGCACGCGGAGCAGCGACTGTCTCGGCACCCCAGTCACAATCCAGCTCACCATGTTTCGCTCTCCGGTCAGAGCCAGTGAAATGGCAGCCTCTAATTATAGCACAGCGTGTTAATTATGGCACGCGGCCTTTGTGGCTTTAGGAGGTTGCGATGTTCACGCTGAAAGAGCCGGGGGCAGGAGCCACTCGCCAGCAGAACGCTGCTGGGAAGGCTAACGGAGGGGAGAGATGGCAACCAGCGCAGCCCGAACGGGGGGCAAGGGGGCTGGGCGAGCAGCAAGGCAGGCGCGGCCTCCTCGCCCCCCCGGCAGGCAGCAGGGGGAGGAAGCTGCTGCCAAGAGGGGACTTTGCCGCTCTGGTGCCAGGGCGGGCAGGCTTTGGCACCTGAGCTGGGTGTGCTGCCAAAACAGCTGCTGCAGCCTTGAGGTAGCACCGCCGGGTTTCCGTTGCTCCGTTGCTGTGCCGTTGCTTCTCTCCCATGACAGCTCTGAGGGGAACTTTTCTTTCTCGTCACCCATTTTTTCCCCTAGTGGCACAGCTGACCCTGCTGCTGGGTTCACCTGCCAGTCACCGGCTGCCCACACCAGAGCGGCCTGGGGCTGGGCCCCGTGAGGCCTGCGCAGAGAGGGGAGCGCGGGCAGGGCAGGGGCTGCTCGGAGGGGAGCTGCTCTCGCTGGCCCACTGGGGAGGGGAACGTTGCCTCAACAGTGGTGCGTGTCATCAGGAGCCATTTTATTGTTCTTGGAATGACTTTTAGGCAGGTTTAAGGATACTCAGCAATCCGGAAGGGCCGGGTTACGGTCCAGTACTGTGCATCCTGTGTTCATGGAGAGAAGCAGCTCTCAGCAAGTGCTTAACAACCTCCAGAGGGAACCAACGTGGATGGGGCCAAGGGCCAGAGACTCAGAAATCCTCTTTGAACATTTCACACCGTGAGTGTACCGAGGGGCTGTGTAGTACAGGCACAGCTTTCAGCACAGTGCCACCCCCTCCGTGCCTCTTCTTGCTCCAGTGGTGTAACCTGGACCGTTACTCCATGCATACAGTGCAGCTGATGGAGTTCAACACGGGCAAGTGTAGATCCCTGCACCTGGGGAGGAACACCATGTGCACCAGTGCAGGTGAGGGGTTGTCCTGCTGGAAAGCAGCCCCAGGGAGAGGGACCTTGGTGTCCTGGTGGACAATAAGTTCTCCCTGGAACAGCAATGGGCCTTGTGGCCAGGAAGGCCAATGGTCTCCTGGGTGCACAAAGAAGAGTGTGGGCAGCAGGGCAAGGGAGGGTCTCCTCCCCCTCTACTCTGCACTGGTGAGACCACATCTGGAGTGTTGTGTCCAGTTCTGGGCTCCCCAGTTCAAGAGAGACAAGGAAGTGCTGGAGAGAGTCCAGTGGAGACTATGAGGATGCTGAAGGGACTGGAACATCTCTCTGATGAGCAAAGGCTGAGAGCCCTGGGGCTGTTCAGCCTGGAGAAGAGAAGCCTGAGAGGGGATCTGATGAATGGTTACAGAGATCTGCAGGGTGGGGGTCAAGGAGAAGGGGACAGGCTCTTGTCAGTGGCGCCCTGGGATAGGACGAGAGGTGATGGTAGCAAGGTGAAACAGGAAGTTCCACCTCAACAGGAGGAGAAACTTCTCCACTGTGAGAGTGCCAGAGCCTGGCCCAGGCTGCCCAGAGAGGCTGTGGAGTCTCCTTCTCTGGAGACTTTCAAACCCCCCTGGCTCTGTTCCTGTGTGGGCTGCCCTGGGTGCTCCTGCTCTGGCAGGGGGTTGGGCTGGATCATCTCCAGAGGTCCCTTCCAACCCCACCATTCTGTGATTCTGTGATTAGCTGCTGCCTGTTAAGCAGCACCACTCACACCCAAGGAAATACAATGGTGCCAAAAGGGTTTCTGCAAATGCACGAAGAGTGAAAGGAAGAACTGGAGGAATGTGGCTCCCTCTGCTAAATGTGGGGGTGGGTTGGTGGCACAGGGCACAGGCACGGCTGAGGCACTCAGGGCCTTCTTCAGCCTAGACTTTACTGGTGAGGCTGGGCTGAGCCCAGGGCTGGAGCAGGGAAGGCACAGTCCTTGGTGGAGGAGGAACCAGCTATGGTGCCTCGTAGGCCCCCGGGCCTGGAGTGGGTTGAACAGCAGTGGTGGGGGCAGAGGTGATGGGGCTGGAGTGTCTCGCATAGGAAGAAAGGCTGAGAGCAGGGATTGTCCAGCCTGGAGAAGAACAGGCTCGGGGGGCTCAGAGCAATGTCCATTGCTGCCTGGAGAAGAGGGAGCCAGGCTTGTTTCAGCAGAGCCTGCTGGGCAAGAAGCAGTGGGCACAAACTCCACCAGCTGAACACAAGAGAACACTTTCACTGGGCCATTAGTCAAATGCTGGCACAGCTTGCCCAGAAAGGCTGAATACACCTTCCAACCTTGAAGATACTCAACACACGATGGGACACAGTCCTGGGCTCTTTGAGCAGGGGGATGGATCAGATGATCTGAAGAGGTGACTTCCTCCCCCAGCCCTTCTGACTGACTGTGAGTGGCTGGAAAGGAGACCCCACGCTGCTGGGCTCCTCCCTTAATCTGCATGGTTTGAAACGTGGCTGTTTCCAGCATCTGACGCGCTAATCCAGGGTGTCTTTCCACTCTGCAAGATCATTCCAGCTCAACGATTCCACTGCAGCAACACACGCCCCGTAACAAATGCCAAACATCTTTAAAATGTTTTACTTTGCACATTCAAGCCTCCTGCAGCCGATGCCACGCTGCAGCCGATGCCACGCTGCACCCGCCAGGCAGCTGCCCCACGCCGCACAAAACAAATGGCACTGACACAGCAAGATGGGTGCATTTGTCCCAGCCCTTTCTGGCTGAACACCCAGCAGCTCTCTCGCCTTCAGCAAGAGCTCTGTGTATGACTTGGGGAATCCAAGCCACAACTTGGTAGCAACAGATCCGTGGTTGAAAAGTCGAGGAAGTTGAAAACGTATTCTATACGTATCAGGTATTTCTCAGAGGTACATCCATTCCCCCCCAGGCTGTGGTCTTCCCTGCACTGTGAGATGAAAGGTCTTGCCCAAAATGCATAGGTCACAGCCACAACCCAGGTGTCTCTACTTCAACACCCAGATGCCTTGTCTAGGATCGAGGATGGTCACTCATGCCTGTGCTAAAGCTTTGAAATTAGTTTTCAAAGATTCTATCTGTTTATGGCTTCAAAACACTCATCTTTTAATACAGAAATCTCCAAAACATGTGTACTCTCCAAAACATGTGTAAAGGTCACAGGTTCCAAATCACTACTCTGATGTCTTTAGTGACTCAAAAGGCTTTCCACAGCTCCTTGGGTTGCTGATAGGTTTTATGGAGCAGCTCAAAGATGGGCTGAGGGGCTTCAGAACCACTGCTGCAGACTGCCAGAACCAGAGCAGGGCAGAAGCTGCAGGAGGTCGTGTGGCTCAGGTCTGTACTTGCTGAAAGCAGCGGGCCAGCGTTTCTGAGGAGGAATCTGATTGTCCTCAAATGAAATACAGAAATGGCCAGGTACAGAGAGAGTGGGAAACGTTTCTGTGCTAGACTCAGGGGGATGTCATACTGCTCTGGTTTCAGACCACAAAACTTCAACCTAAGACTAAAATTATAAACCCTGTGGCCAGGGTTGTGCTCCCCCCAGAAATCCCGTAGGTGGCATCGCCGTGTAACTGTAATCACACTTCAGCTGCTCTTGATTTAGAACAGCAATTGCTTTGGATGGGGGGGTTATTTTCTTTTAAAGCAAGCACTTTTCTGCTTTTCTGCAGGTCTATCTTCTGTGCCACTTCACTCTCAAGATCAAATCTGCAGAGGCCTGGTAAGTCCCTCTCACTTTAAATCAATTTATTTTCTCATGACAATGCCCATCGAGAAGACTTCAGGACTGCCCCGAGAAAGCAATTCTCCAGAACCTCAACAGAGGTCTTGCTTTGGAATGGTTTTTGAGAAGCATACCTGACATCGGGGGCATGTATGGATGTATGAAATTGTTGGCATGGAAAAAGAGACAAATCCATAATAATAATTTTTGTCACTAGCAATCTAGGAAGTTCGTTCAACTGGGTGCTGCAAGAGGCTAATCCGACACTGCCGCACGCACACTCTCAAGGTTCCAACCCATGCAAGCAAAGAAGTGAATGCTCTTGAAATTTTTTAAAGAAAACCCTGGTTGTTCAAGGAACTTGCGTGCACAGACATGAAAATATCAGAACTTACAGTAAAGTCAGCAGTACTGCCTTAATTGAGAAGGAAAACCACCAAATGAGGAAACCAAGTCATAGGTGGACGTGCCACCAGAGAGGAGCAGAAAGGACAAGAGAAGCTCAACCCTCCACTGCTGCTTGGCCACATCACGAGCTGCTGGACCAGTTATCTGTCATTCAGAAAGGACATGACATACAATGGCGTATGAAAATCTGAATAATAACCGGCAAACACCACCACCATTCTTCTCTCTGCTCTCAGGGGCCTGTGCAAGGGTGGACTGGGAAGACTGGGAAGGAGCTGAGGTGCACAGGGTCCAGCCCCAGGTCACAAGAGAACATCCTGCCCAGGCTGATGCTCGAGGGGCACAGTGCCCCTCGGTCCAGCTACAGCCACCTTGTGCTGTCTGCTGTGCGGCCACCTGGGGACAATGGGATAAACTGGGAACAATGTGGATAAGCTGGGAACAACGCCGATAAGCTCCTGTGGGAAAGAAAAAGGGTGCGAGTTGAGGCAGTACCCATCTCTTGCACCATGCCAGTACCCATCTCTCAGCACCATGCCAGTACCCATCTCTTGCACCATGCCAGTACCCATCTCTCGGCACCATGCCAGTACCCATCTCTTGCACCATGCCAATACCCATCTCTTGCACCATGCCAGTACCCATCTCTTGCACCATGCCAGTACCCATCTCTTGCACCATGCCAATACCCATCTCTCGGCAGCATGCCAGTACCCAGCTCCAGCAGGACAATCTGCCCGGCAAATACACAAGTGATGCAACAATGATCGGTCACAGGGGAGAACAAAGCAGTTTTCCGTGAAGAGCGGAGATGTAGTGGACAGCTCCCACTGCTCCTCACCTGCTCCAAAACCAGGCAGAAGATGGACATTGTGGAAATCTCACCCAGACTTTCAGGTATTTCTATGAGCAGGTACCCCAGAGGTACCCGTGGCTTGGGGCAACCCGAACAGTACAAAGCACACCGAACAATCTGCTCTGAGAAAATGGGGGGGGTTCAGACACTAAAAGGACAATTAGAGCCCTACAGCTCTGCAAAAGCTCTTCTGCTGTTCCTTTAGGAATGCTGCTTGACTGTGCTCCGGGCTTTTATCCGCCCCTGGCCGTGCGCTCCTCTTGGGTTACTCCTGCAGTAGCTGCTCTGACAGCAGTGCCCACCCCGTCGGACCGGAGCCCTCTCACCCAGCCCAGGTCTATGCACCACATGATGCTGAGCTACCCAAAGCCACCCCTGTCTTCCTTAGCAAGCTCCTTCCACACCCACACAGCAACTGGTGAGCGAAACTGCTTCACAGAACTCTCACTTTGTTCAACATTTAGTACCTTTTTCACTTCCAAATGGATTTTAAGCCAAAACAACATTGATAATACAACTGCTCAGAGCCTTCTCCAGGAACATCCACCCCCCGTGGCTCTCAAGCACATATGCTGCCAGCTGTTCCACACTCAGCCTACGTGGTGCAGTCTGATGCATTAAATACCTACTGGTCTCATAGTCTTTACGATCCCCACACTATATGCTGGGATGGCAGGAACTGCCACTACTCCCATTTAATGGGCAAACAGGTAAAATAAAATAAGAACAGCTGCAAAGACACTCGAGGCCTCTCCCTTCCCCTGGTTTTACTATAAGGTGGTCATTAACATGCCAGTAGGTAGACCAGTAAACAGCAGCTTCGGTGGGATGAGCTGAGTAGTCAGCCCCGCTGGTGTTCCCGAGCTCTGCAGACCCAGCCTGGGCAGGGCTGTGGGCAGACTCCACACACGGCCCCTCCAGCTCGGGCAAGTTCAAAGCAAAAAGAGCTGGTCACACACTGGTTTGGGATCTGACACCCAAGTGAAAAGAGACGTGGTCACAGCCAGATTGTCTCCGAGGAAAGGGCTGTGAAGCCCCTGGAACGAGCCGCCCAGGGAAGCTAAGTCACCGTGCCTGGAGGTATTTAAAGGATGTGTAACCGTGGTGATGAGGGACATGGTGCAGTGGTGGACTTGGCAGTGCTGGGGTAACAGCTCATCTCGATGATCTTAAAGGTCTTTTCCAACCCAGCCAATTCTAGCTGAGGCCTGCCTGTCAAGGCAGAAGAGCTGCAGTGAGATATGCGGGCCCTACAGCAAAGAGTTGCACCTGAAACGCAGCCACCAACTCCTGATTCCCTCATCCTCACCCTCCAGGTGTCCCTTTCACATGCATTTTGCAGAGGAAGGAGTGAAAATTCTTCTGACCTCTAAAACAAGCCATGCACATTTTCTGAATATCTTTTTTTCCCTTTTTTTCCCCTTTTTGATTAGACTGCAGCTTTTTATCTCCTTGGGTCTGTACTTTGCTACTGCACATCCAGTGTCTTTCCTAGGAGAACGTGCCCGCAGTTTGAGAGATGTTTGGAAACGGTCCGGCCAGCTGCAGCACAACTACAGTTCTAGAGAGACATTTGTTGGGAATGGCACACCCAAAGTTATATTCAACAGCTACTTAAACAAGCCCCTAAGCTTCCTTGAACAACTAAGTGCAGTGGAGAGGAGAAAAAGGGTTGGATGTGATGGTGAACTGTAGTATTCTGCCCAGGAACACGGGACTGGAAACCCATCGGAAAGATGCTTTGGTTCTTGTCCCCTTCCAAAAGAGCAGTTTACAAAACAATAAACTCCCAGCACAAGAACATGCACAGAACCACGACCAAGCCACATCACAGTAATTCTTCCTACTGCGTTTTCAAAGAAGGAGCTACCGCACTACGCCACCGGCGCGATTCTGCTACTCGGGAACTGGCCAGAGACCACAACGCAGCCATTCCCAAACACACAGACCCCTCCAGTCCAATACATTCCAGAAGCAGAACGTACACAGGCACTCTGGGCTCCGTTCCCATAAGGAACACGCACTCACTCCAACCACCCTGCAAACCAACAGTATTCTTCCCAGCTGGGCTTCTTTACAGACCAGAGCTTCATCGCCGTGCAGAGAGGTCCTGCAGCAGAGAGCAGCTCCTCTGGTAGCTCTGTTCCTTCCACGGCACGCACAGGGCGTTGGGCTCTGTCCTTGCTGAAGCACAGAGGTGTTTACCAGTCCCACACAAAGGCCAGCAGGATCTTCCCAGGCTAACACGAACCAAATGACTCCACTCTCGAGAGGCCTGCAGCAAAAGCCTCATTTAGTTAAAAGCCACTGATTTAACTTGGCTGTTTTCAGGCTTTCTGAAAACCACGACCGTGTCTCAGTTCCTACGTCCACATTTCACAGTTCATGGGTTTTGTTTGTTTTTATTGTCTTCACTTAATGAGCATTGAGCTAGCAAGTTAGTACCAGGACTGAAGAACACCAGTCTCTAGGGAAACATGCAGGTGTCAGGATTTGAGATAATAAAAGCTGTAACAATAATGTACCAAGGTCTACCTAAAGCACCTGGATCTAAGTTCTAGGCCTTATTTTCCTTCCATGTCCTTTAACAGCTACTTTGCACCAAAAGCAACTCTCCCATAAAGTTCCCCAGTTAAGAAGGGGAGGGGGAGACAGGTAAACATTTGCACACACACCTAAGAGAAAGTTAAAAAGAGGATTTATTTGAAGCTGTGAAATCCAAGTCCAATAAATAAAATGCTTACATTACCACTGGAGGCTACGTAGGAATACTCTGGCAACACCGGACCCTCGGTGCCCCGAGCATGGATCAACCTTGAAATGACTCCTCAGCCACCCACTCCAATCCCCGCCGTCACCTCAAGGACCCTGAGCCACTCCGGGTGAGCCCTCCCGAGACGCACGCTGAGGAACCCCTCCCTGCTGGAGTTTCACCAGTACCAGCAGAGCTGGTGTGGGTGATGATGGCCTTACCGTACCGGTTTGGAGTGAAAATGGGTGCCTGGATTTCAGAATGGCCACAGAGCATCCCTCTTCCTCACTCGGCGCCTTTCGAACTGTTTCATGCCCAAGCATCACTATTTTATTGTTAGTGATCTGTCAGGAGGCTTTAACACACTGCTTCTTGCTCCCCGTCCCTCCCTGAGGTGGGGCATGTCGATGACCCCAGAAACCACCCGTGTTTGTTCAACACTGCCTGGGTTTTCCCAAACAGCAGAGTCTCCTGGTTTAGGTAACTGTGCGTTACACAGACATTCCAATTCTCTGAAGCGGTCGATCTGAAAATATCAAGATTGTATCCAAAACAGAATCTCAGACAGCTTATAGAACCTCAGGGGGACAGTTACTAAATTCTGCTAAAAATGTGGTGTCCTTATAAAAACAGCACAAACCCAATCCTGTACCTGCTTTAAAAAGTACTGCACAGGGCAAAAGGCAGCTTCCTACTTGAAAAAACAGAGCTAAGCTTGGGCACATCTTCACCCTTTCCTTGTAACACTGGCACAAGTGATCTGACACCTCCTCTGGTTTTTTTCCTCTGGGAAAGAAGGGTGGGGAAAGGGGGATGCAGAGGAGGAAGAAACAATAATTCAAATTAGAGGTTATTTATTGTGTAACTGGCTGTTAATAAATACTGGAGGCAGATGAAACCAAGCACATCCAGAAAGAGTGGACAGTGCTAAGCACGGCTTCAATGCGGCCACTCACACTGTTTGCTCTTCAAGTGACCCTTCCCAGCAGCCTGCCCATCATCTCTAAGGAGGATTCTAGTTCTCATTCCACAAGGTAAATCTATACTGGTCTTATGCTCTCTATAGGACAATAAAAACCAATCACTTTGTGAGTATCACTGGTTCAGGTACTCAACAGTTGGAGTCTTGATGCTACCAATTAATCCGGTATCAGTTTGTACAATTTCTGCCAAAGGACTTCAAGCCCTGTACCTGATTATCTGGGGAGGAGGCCCTGCTCAGTTACCACCTCCTGCAATGGCAATTTCCAATAAAGAAATCCCATTTTTCACCAGACTTTGGTGATATTTGGCTATGGCTTCTACGGGTAAGCGATGTACTCACCCCCTGTGTCAAAGCAATCTGACACTTCCCAAAGCAGTTTTGCTTTTTGAAAGGAAACACAAAAATGCTGCTACCTGGCTCTGAACAACGGGCACTCAACCGGCCAGGCTCCAACACCACCAGAAAGAGTGAACACTTCTGGTGAGGAAGATCTATTTAACAGATAAAAACCATTTCTAGTCAGTTAACTGTAACATTCCAATAGGCACTCCAAGATCCTCAGTCCCCACCATGGTAATACTCGTTGGATACTACAGGTCACCAGAGTTAACTGGCTCTGAGAGGGGTAAAAAAAAGACTGTCATGTATTTTATTGCTACCAGCACACTGGGAATCTGAAGGGGCAATGGATGGAAAGGCTACAATCACTTCCTTCAGTAGAAAAAACAAAAATAGATGAAAAAAAATTAGGACTTAAAGCCACGAATGATCAAATAGATTTTTTTTTTCCATGTACTTTACCTTAGTATTTTAACCAACATTATACGTTTTATTGTTTAGAAAAGACAATGACACTGCAGAAAAATAAAATAAAATTTGTTTTTAACAGGACAAAATGTTTTACACGGTGGTATAAAAAGTGTAATGGGAGCCGGGAGGAGAAAAAGGGGAACGGAACAAACCCAAACCCACTACTCCAGAAAAAAAAAAGTAAAAAGCTAAACCAAATTCCAACTGTGGAAAGTCTGAAGGTTTTAACTTTTTTTTCAAATACATAGCTAGGTGTGCCGTTCACAACACCGGTCACAACGGAACAAGACTTTGTGTACTACTGCACCCTTCAACAGGCCAGTCCGCGAGTTCCAACAAACAATACAATAAACTGCTCAGTAAGTACGCAATTATGGATTGCTTTCAGCCGCTAGGAAAAGGCTCCTTTACGTCTCTAGGGGTTGATCTTCTATACTCAAACTGTGCTTAATGTTTTTTAGTTCAGACATGCTGAAACCCAGCAGCACAGATGCTTTCTGATGATTTATCGCCTTCAAGCAGAGATTCCTCCTTTTTCCAAAGAACGCTGCGACGTCGATTTTCCACGCGTACAGCAGCAAGGAAAGCAATTTCAGCTCTTTTTTAGAAGGATATGGCCTCTTGTGAAAGTAGTCTGACAAAAACTGTTTCTGAGCCTCGTACGAGTTGTGATCATACAGTTTAGGGTCTACTGCTAGAAAGCGAAGATCCTCATTAGAAGGAAGCTTCTTCAGCTCAGTCCTATTATTAATCTTCTGTCTTTTGAAAGGCACTACCCCTGAATTCACTTCTTTTTCCGGAGACAGAGCTATGCCAGTACTTAAGCTCAGAGGCTGCTGTTCCTTATTCCCTTGGTCTTCTGCAGCAAAGCAGGAATCCAACTGCTTTCTTTTCAGTACCACAGAATCGTGCTTTTCACCGTTGACAAACGGGTCTTTCTTCTCGGTGCGCTCAAGCTTCAGCTTCACGCTCGAGTTGCTGTCTTTGGGAGCACTTCTACACCGGAGCAAGTGCACGGCGATCGCTGTCAGAGTCATGTTGCCAGTGTACACGCCGCAACAGTGGATGCACTTGAAAGCGGGGGACTTCAAAATCGTATGCACGGTGGGCATTATATGGTGCCTCTCTTTCAAATGCTTTTCGTAGGTTTCTTTACTAACAAAGGTACCAAAGCAAAAGGGACAGGTTAACACTTTTTTGTTGCATCTGTTGTTCGCTTCCGCCGGCTGAGGTTTCACTTTGATGTAAACAGGGACAAGCGTCCTCCAGTTCAGGCCGGCGAGCACTGCCAAATGTACTTCTTTTTCACCAATGTCTTCTTTTGGTAACACTGTACTGAAATCAAAGTGTGGAAACACGAGGTCACCCTGAGCGTCGTTCCCTAGCTGAAATCCTCTGTTGCTGTAATCCGCGTGGAGCTGCTTCTTCCCGTTGTGTGTGGTTTTATTGTGCTCCACGAGGCTTTTTAAGTCATGGAAAGTAACTGTGCAAAACAAGCAAGCTAAGCCGTGCATCAAGAGATGTTTCATGAGCTCTTCCTCACAGAGAAAACACTTACAAGAGAAACACCGGACCGTCTTTTCCGTCATCCACCTCAGGAAGGGCGCGCAGGCTGCCAGTTTGTCAGGTTCTGGGGCTTCCTCCGTTTTCACCTCACCAGGCTTGTGGGCCACCTCCATGTGCACCTGGTAGACGTTTGATGGGAAAAGCTCATTGCAAACAGGGCAAGTCTTCCACTGCTTAGCCTGTCTGTTGGCCTGACTCGTCTCAGGACCAGGGGGAGAGGCTTGTAACGACAGATTCTGAGAGGTTAAAATCACTGAGGGAGAGGGGGCCGGGGGCTGGGACAGCTGAGCTACGGTCCCAGACTGCATGAGCTGGATGGGCACTTGAGGTGTAACAGTTGCTACCCCCCCAGCAGGTACGGGCAAAGTAACCGAAACCGGGGCGAGCGTGTACGTCGGGATCCCGTTAACCTGCTTGCCAGTTGGAATCAACTGCCGAAGTATGGAACCCGCCGTCAAAAAAGTTGTGTTTTGAGAAACTGCAGGTGGAATTGGCTGATTGACTGGGATAACTGTCGGGGCAACAGGCTGATTAAGCTGAAGAAACCCAGGCCTGACAGGCTGCCTGACAGGCACGACCCCCGAGGCGACGGGCTGGTTCAGCTGCAGAACGCCCGAGGCCACGGTCTGCGTGACGGGGAGGACGGCGGGGCCCAGGGGCCTGCTGACGGTCCCCAGGGGCTGGGTGACAGACAGAACCCCCGGGCCCAGCGCCTGGTTGGCGGGGCTGACGGGCTGAGGGACAGGCAGGCCGCCGGCCCCCACCGGCCCGTTGATGGCACCCAGGGGCTGGTTCACCGGAAAGAGCCCCGGCCCGACAGGCTGGTTAAGAGGCAGAACGGCAGGGGCCACCGTGCTACTGACTGTGCCAACAGGGTGATTGAGGGGAATAGGCCCAGCCCGCACAGGCTGGTTCAGGGGGAGCCTGTGAGACACGAGGATAGGCTGGGAGGGGGATGGCTGAAGGTTAATGTTATTCTGACCTACAGGAAGATTACTAGATACAAGAGTAACGTGTGACGGGGTAACGGCCGGAGCGGAAGTTGTGTGTGGAAGGCTACCAGAGGCACTTGGAACAGTCAGAGATCTGACTGTGTTTTGAACTGCTTTTGGTTGCATCACGCTCTGGGGTTGATTATTCTGTGGAAAGGAAAGCTGGATGCAAGCTGGAGCCGCGACAGAAGCTCCGGGGTCAACGGCAGGCCCCGCGGATGGAACGGCCACTGCCACACCCTGGGGAGGCTTTGGAGCGATATTCATTTGTTTCACTAGTCCTGGTTTCTTAATATGTTCTGAAATTACAGATCTAAGTTTGTTCTCCAGGTCTCGGTGTGTTTCAGCTGTCAAGACATGATACATTAAAGAATCTTGGCTGTTTGCAGAAGCATTGCATTTTTTACAGTAGTGCTCAATAGAATTCTCTTTACTTTCATCGGGTTTCTGGCCAAAATACGTACTTATTAAGTTTTGAAAATGGCTCATCAGAACATGTTTCTTCATATTGTAATACAATGTGTCTGTAAAGTGACATTTTAGACACGTAAAGTTTATGATGTCACTCCTAAATTGTTTCATGCCATCCAAAATGCTGACTGTATAGTTCTGTATTCTTTTATTAGACGAATGAAACATCCGGATATGCTTTCCCACTATTTTGGGATCAGAAGCAAATGCACATTTTGGGCAAGGAACCACCAGCTCTTGGTCCATTTCATCCTCATGGTAACGGTGCAAGTGATTCTTGAATGAAGTAAGCAATTTTGACGAGAACTTGCATAAGCTACAGCAGTACGGCTTTGTTCTGTATCTCTGCAAACAAAACAAAAAGATCCACTTAGAAACTGCCACTTCCTAAATCCCTGTTACCTGTTTCAACAGAAGTCTGCACTATCACCTGTCAAAAATGTCTTCATTGGAGGCACAGAATGCATCTTCTCAGTATCTTCTGGTTTTGAAAGGCAGATTTAAGATGGCATACTTGGAGAGAAACATTTGTGTCCTTTTTGCTTCTTCTTAATTTATTAAGAAGCCTTAAGTGAGTTCGTTTCTACTCCAGTAGAAAGATGGGAATCCCAGAACAAGCTACAAAGACTTTGTATGCCACTGTACATAGGAGGTGAAGCCTTAGCAATTAGGAATAGCAGCCCTTTTAATGTGACACTTTTAAAGCTTTATTTAGTTGAAGGCCACCTCCCATCTACTGGAGAAAGAGGGAAGAGAGAAGGGGTAGGGGGTTGTGTATTTCAATACCCTCCTCCTTCACCAGAAGCTCTCCACAAGTACCTCTCCCAGCAAAGCCACAAAAGCCTTATTTTTTTTAAGAGCATTCTTTTGTAGCCAGATTAATAATAGAAAGAGAAAGGAATACCCCCCCCCTTTTACGATACAGCAGTACAAAGAGGTCACTGCTATCCTAACATACTGGACATCCCATCATAGTCATTTCTTCTAAGAAATTTCCTCTTGCACACTCATTATAGAGAATATAGATTCTTCTCAGAAAAAATATTTTAACAGTATAAAGATAAATCTACCTTCCACTAAACAGTTACACAGCACTCGGTAGCATTTCTTTTTGTAGCCCTGTGAACATCAGTTGCTCTTCCTGAAAAACTGGTAACCCTCTCAACCTTTTTTTTTAACTCATCAGTGTCCTAGGAAGTTAACATTGCCTCCTGACAAAAACTACAGAATCTACTTCTCCAAATCTACAAATGACAAAATCTACACTCTCAAAGATCTATCAGAACTTGTCTGGTCCCTCAGATGTGTTTTTCACCCCATCCAAAGGCAACACGCTGTTCCCCCACAGCAGCACCCACCTGGCTACATCACCCACCGACACGTCAGACACGTTACAAAGAAACATAGCAGAAGTGTTTGCAGTTCTATTTTTCTCATTTCACACAGCCATGAAAGTGTCATCTATCAACAGTACCAGAGGAGCCTCCTGATGAGAGCATCTGACCTCCACCTCCCAAAGCCTGGGTCGGACAGAGCCACTGCCTGGTGACAGCTGCTGAAGAGCACACTGAAGTTACCAGTGAGTTATCTCCACCTACTGTAGCAGACCCACTGTAGGGTCTGGCCTCAGCTGCTAGCAAAGAACACCACGACATATTTGGAGTACCTTCAATTTTACTCCTAAAGTACAGAGGAGAGAAAGTCCACTGGCACTTCTGGAATAATGATGCATACAGAGCACTAGTAAAAGCTGCACCTCACTAGCCTTACTCCTGAAGAACTCAGGTGATAAAGAAAGGTGCTTTCTCATTTTAATTGATTGCCCAAGGCTTAGAAAAGCTTTTATGTTTTCAAACCTTGGGCCTATACACGATTTACTCCCCTCCCATTTGTGGTCTGGGTCTTTCTGTTCCCATACACTTACACCACAGTGTGATATACTGCCAGTGTTCCCTTGCTCCCAAGTCTGAGCAGCTGCTGGGTGCAGTGAGAACACTCTACAAGTGGTTCTAATGCTGAATTAATTTACTATTCTGTAGTAACAATGTTTTTACTTATTATACAAGCAAGAAACTAAGAAACTGCCCCAGTCCCTGTGTACTGGTAAGACTTGGGGAAATAATGTTCCATGCCTTCCTAGATCATTTATTTTATTTGTCAATGGAGGCAAAAATTGTGAGACTTCAGAACAAAAAAAGAAAAAAGTTCTGTACCTCAAATTCTATCCAATGAGGATGAATCCTTAAGTCCTGCTACTTAGCTAAAAACCTAGTAACACCGCAAAAATTCCCCAAAAATCTATTCCAGCAGAACACAAGTACGTGGAAGTCTGCTACTTTACAGTTTCTGTATCAAACAGAGCTCTTATATTCACCTTAGCAAACAATTTCACCAGCATATTCTCCTTGTAAAGGCATCTAAGATGCTTTTTATGTCTGCAAGTGCTAGTACAGCCTACTACTGGCATCCGGGTTCTACAGAAAATAAGAATACTAAGCCACTTGGGAAAAACGAAGCGTCTTGGAGATTGACCAATACAACCCTAAATTGTACAAAGGGAATCCAAAAAGGCTTAGGAGAGGCACTTAGGAAGTCTCCATTAGTCCCACTCCCAAGAACATAACCCAAAGGCAGTAACACGTCCCGCTGTGCAGTCTCACATTCCCCACAGAAAGACACGCTAGCCTCCAAAGCCAAACTCCTTCCAGAGTTATGAATGTCTCCCTGAAAACAGTACTAATTGTAGAAACTACCAACTCATCTAAGCAGACATCTTCTCCAGCCTGCTGAGTTTCCAGTATAGATCAGACAACTTATTTTCCCTTCTGGACACAACTTTGGAATAGAACATCCTGAAGGACTAACTTCTTTTCTCCCAAACTTGAGCAGCATGATGCCAAGAGATGCAAGTGATAAATATCAAGGAGCCATGGTTGTTAAGGAAAATGGATGGGAACAAGGTTAGTATCCAAAAAACGTAGCTTGTCAGATCTGTTCCACACAGACACATTATAAACTCTACGCTGATCAGATCAGATTCCAATCCCATTTGCTGGACAGATGTAACTACTACTGGGCACGCTGACCATCTGAGTCACGATCTGCATTTCTCCTGTCAGCCTGCACGTTGAGGGCTTCCTTAAAAAAATGCAACTATTGCACTTGGCAGCCAGTTTGATGTCAAGATGGTAAAGGCAGATAACAAAATCCTGGCAAACCACCACCACTCTACTCTAAACCACTATTTTCTGATTCGGAATGAAAGGAGCAGATCTGACATTCTTTACTGCTGACAGGCCTTGCTCATGGAAGCAATCAGAAGCTCTGTGACTCTTCAGCAAGACTAAGCCTGCTTTTTCTTCTGGATAGACTTATATGCTCTCTACAGTATCTTGGAAACTTGCAAGAACATAAAACTACAGAAGCCCTTTTGTTCATCTCGACCTGCCTTTCTTGTAGATTCTTGCTTCGCAAAAAGATTCCAGCTCTGTAGAACTGAAAGCTGTTTCACACACAGAAATTTAACTGGGATATGTTTTTACTCCACTATCACAAGCCACTAATGACAACTGCAGCTCAATCCCCTCTGCTGCACTCACATCTGCACACTTCCAACGAAACAAGAGTCACGCAGTATACAAGAGCATCTCGAGACTACACATTGAGATATACACATAGTCCTTATCACCAGCTGCTTTACAAGGAAGAACACAGAGGAAACAAAAGATTATTCCCTAACAGTATTTATTTAATTTTTTTTAACCATAAAAAGGTGCCTTTTAGTTTTTGTGGGATTTCTCCAAGTGATAAAATTAAGCGACGCCTCATCCGCGCCTACCCCGAATTTCTGCCAGAAACATACATACCTTCCTTTTGCCCACAGACTCCCAAGGAGAGACATCACTCCATGAAGTGTTAGAAAAGTGTTTTTCACCTGGGTCAAAACTTTTAAGATCCTAAAAGAAAGAAGAAAACAAGAAATAACCTGCTTTTGCAGTCTGTTCTGAATACAAAAATAATCAGGTAAAAATGCTCAGCACAGAGCAAGGAAAAAGCAAAAAGGAAACCCACACAGACAGGATTAACAGAATGTCCATCGACTGTTCACATACAGGTCTCAGAACCCAGGTCAAAGAAATTGCTTCTTTGACCTCTCTTCAGTTTATTTTACCTCAAATATTTGTTCTATGACTGCCGTAGGAATTCCAACACTTGGTAGTTACTGAAAGTAATCTTGGAGTAAAAATATTTACACTTTAATTCCATTGCTTCTTGCCAAGTTCACAGTGAACACTGAAAGATATTTTCTCCTCCTACCTCCCTCCTCCTAAATCTGTAATATTTCTCTATTTACTTCCACTTACTAGGTTACCACGATGGTTTACTTTGCGACAGGTTTTAGTGTTAAATCTTCACAGCACAGCTATGCTTTCAACTAGGAAAAACGAAGACAATCCCAGAAACTTATTTCAAAGAGCAGCAGTGTGTCTCCTCAAGCTGTAAAAGCAACAGTATGACCAAGTCTGGAACAACCATGTCAAGGCAAACAACTTTCCTTATAGCTCTCTCCTAGTCAATCCCTGCAGAGCAGTTTGTGTTGCTCAAGCCAAAGCCACGTACTACTCAAAAATCTGAAGTTCCTCTCCAGTTTCCTGAGGCCCACAAACAGCCAAGCACACAGTGAGAAAGGAAACTTGCTTGCTAGGTGTTGGTGAAACACCAGCCTAGCCTCGAGAGCACTCTGGTGTGTCTTAAATGAGACCCAGGGTATGAACCCAGACGCAGCGCTGGCTCTGCTCACCTTCTCCTCCCCTTTCACAACCCCCTCCACTCAAATTCTGCACCACGCTTAGAGAGGGAGAGATGTTTTCACCTCTGCACCCAATCCCCTTAGAGTAAAAACCATTTAAGATGGGAGTAAAGACCATTTAAGATTAGATCATCTTCCAGAAGTGGAATTCATAAATCTAAGGAGTTTGTGATTAAAAAAAAGAAAACCACCACCATTTATGTGACATTTACAAGCAACACAGGATGTCCTGAGTGACAAAAAGACACAAAGCCTCTGGCAGCCAAACAAATACACAATCCTATGCAACATGGGCCCTGTCTGCCCCATGCAAACGTAAGCATCCCTGGGTGTACAGCAATTTTAGTGAGCCACAAGGTCAAACCCCTGATACTTTCATTTAAATTCAATTAATCAAGAATTTAGCAAAACTGTAGCTAAGTTTGCAATAAGCTTTCCAGCTTTTTCCACCTTCAAGCTTCCCCAAGGAGAATCCTGAAGAGCTCATGGCAACAATAAAAAGACCCAAACCCTTCTGTTGCAATCAACATCTAGGCACTGTCTGACTCCTCTGTTTGCCCTTCAGCCAAACCTCAAATGAAAAAACCCCACACCTTGGAAAGAGTCCTTGCATGGAAAAAGAGAAGTCCCACAGCCTTAGAGAACACAGTGCTTTCCTTACATATGTTAGAGGAAACAAAAGGAACCAGAACTAAGAATTCACAGAATCACTCAGGTTGGAAAAGCCCCTTGGGATCACCGTGTCCAACCATCAGCCCTACTCTACAAGTTCACCCCTAGACCATGTCCCCCAGCACCACATCCAAGCAATGTTCAAACACATCCAGGGATGGCCACTCACCCCCCTCCCTGGGCAGCCCATTCCAATATCAAAACATGTAGATATAATCCAAACCAGAAGGATTTCTCACTTATAAGCAGAAATATTTTCTCTAAGCAGAATAACAAGTTATTTATTTTTATTCCAAAAGCAGAAGGAACTAGAGAAACTTTCCATATTTCGTTACAGAAGTTCATCAGCCGAGCACACTGGTGTAAATTACAGTTAAAAAAAGTCTTCTTGAAGTTTATGGCCTGCCCCAAACAAGTTCTGCTTTTGGTTTGAGCACTCTCCACCAAGAGTGGCTCCTAGATCTGAACACCAGATCCCCACAAGCCAAATGTGTAATGGCAGTCTAGGTAATTTTGCTGAAACGGCTGTTTCCTACAGAGAAACAGTCACTGATAACCTTTCTTATCAGTCCAATTAGTGCTGCCAACAGCTATTCTGACCTCTTGCTTTAAGCAGAGATCCACCCTGAAGACCCAGAAGCAAGCATGGATCAGTTGACTTGTTCTGTCTTTCCCCCATTCCTCACCTTGAGAAGGGAAGGGTTATAAAAGGAGAATAAAAATTCTAAGAAGTCTTATTAATCCTGTTGCAGTGGATACTCCCTGCATTTAAGAGAAAACAATTTTACATCTAAGAACTGTTCTTACCTCTGCATTAAAACCACCACTGTTTTCCAGAATAAAATACTAAATGCTCAATTTAAATGAAGACTTAAAGATCACAACACGTTAAAGAAGCTGAAGTTGTTTACTAAAGCCTCTGACACTACATCATACTTAAAAGTACTACTTTGAGAAGCAAACTCATGGTTTCTTCCTAGCAGAGACTCAGAACTTCCAGCCTAAAAACTAATCCATCTATACCACTGGTCTCCAAGCTACAAAGAGATACTAGCTGTATGTGGAATTCCTTCACCTTCCTCACAAACTACTGTCCATTATCATGACAATTTAAGACCAATTTTAAGACCAGAGAGCAGGTCAAGTTTGTATCATTTTATTTCATACCATTTCCTACATTGTTCAGCCTTACAAGGTCAATATCTGGAAATCAATCCTAGGATTTGAGGAGAAAACCTGCTTCTCACTTACCAAGACATCACACGGTTTACTCTACCAAGAAGCAATACCATTATCATGAGTTGATTACAAATCAAGTTTTCAAAAACCCATTATTCTTGCTAAAGTTATACTTTCTGCTAAAATTTTACCAAAACCAGTAGCAGGTCACCTGGAAAAACCCCTGCAGCTATCAACTTGGTTGAGGGAGAATTATTTGCAAAAAACTAAAACCCTATTTTTTGGCCCACAACTCACAGAGCTTTTTCCAGAATGGAAATGAATTAGAATTTCTTAGAAATGAAACCAAACCAAACCGCCTTTACCCTCAAACCCCAACCACAAAACTCACTCCTCATTCACCATCAAAGCTCATACTGCAATCAAGAAGTTAGACTACAATCTATTTCACAGCAAAACCAACCTAGCAGCACGAAAACATTCCTGCTTCAAAGGGTAATGACAGAACAGCTTCTGACTTCCAGATTTCATTTCAAAACAACCTAACAAGACAATAAAACCAGTAAGGAGATGAAAATTACTAGACAAATACACTTTTCCCTGAGGTCTTATGACATTTATTTATATATAGCAAACATTGGTCAACTGAAATAACCACGAATGTTCCAGAATTAGTTATGCATGTGGATGTTAAGCTTTTTTTTTTAATCATTATCTACTACACCGTTTTGGGGGGGGGGAAACAACACAACCCAAAATACAACAAACAGAAAAGACATAATAACACAGAGAGGGTGTGAACTCCTGCTTGTTGCACAATCCTTTCTTCTCCTCTAAGTGGCAACAACAGTACTGGGTTCATCTTGATCACCCCCATACACCTGCATATAGTTTTTAAGATCCCGAGCTGTAGTTCAGTCCTGCAAGGCAATTTTGTTTCTTTTTCCCCTGGATACAAAGCATAAAGGACTGCAGCAAGTTTACCAGGATTAACTGCTTGTCCCCTTTCAGGAAAGCTGGTAATTTGTGCCTCCTTCAGAGCCCTGCCCTTGATGCATGAGGGGATGCCTCTGAGTAGACTCAAGTCTACATCTGCTTGTGATTTCAGAAGAATTGCAGAGAAGTTGCTGTGTCAAGCACAAACAATGCTCCATTACTCTGCAGTGTCTGTCCCAAAGCTGGGCCGTTTCCTTTTGTTGAAATAATACCAGGAGAGAACAGCCAGCATCATTTGGAACATTTCTTGATAACAAAAGAGAGTTTCTTTCAATGTTATGGACTAAACCACCAAATGCCACCCTGGCATATAAGAAACCAGTCACGAGGAAAAACCCCACCATAAAGCTCTGTGGCAGAGGAGTATCCCATACACACTAAAAAAGTGAACTATTTTGCAGGGGTTTACATTTCAAGATTGGTTTCCAGTATTCCAAATGCTTTACCTTCAACAATTCCCTGCAGCAGTCAAGCCCAAGATCCACCAGAATGCCCTTCACCTTTTTTCGAGCTTTCCTTATATTATCAAGATTTTGAACAGGAATTTGAAACATTTTGCACTTTTCCTGAAAAAGAAATACAAAAGAACATTATGGAATGCTTGAACACGGGCACTTGCATTTAACAGTATTAAACCAGAAACTAAAGTCTGAGAAATGCATTCTGAAATATGAAATCCCAAAAGCCTTAAGACAGAGAACTAATCTCGTTAATATTTCCCAGCTGATCACTTGCTTCCTCTTAAAGAAAACAGAATCTGATTGGGGGGAGTTCTTTACATTTCTTCTATCTAAACAAAACTGCAAGATTTTCTTTCTGATCCTTTTCTGTCTATTCTGTCTTTTGTGATTTTTACTTTTTAAGAGAACAGGAACACCAGAATTTTACTAAGCTCTATTCAAAAAATCACTATTATTTCCGTTAGGAAGGAGGAATTCAACATCTTTCACCTTGAATGTTAGTGTCAAGATGAGAATCCTCTTTGATAATTTGCTTTGGTGTCAGGTGTGTAGATGCTTACAACTGGTAGTAAAATCTACATGTCCTGCAGAAGTTTCTGCTGCTGTAAGCTCGTATGGACCATGCAAAAAATAAGCTACTACAATATTAATGCAGTAGAAATAAAATGTAATTAAAATATGGGACTGATAGCTAAATATGGAAGTGGGATAATTTTTTAATACTCCAGATCTCCTCTGAAGAAGTGTCTATAGCTCTATTACCAGGATGTGGATTCCTACCCTGCCTTGATCCCTCCAGCAAGCTGTGATAGCTGGTGCCCAACATCCAGAGAGGGATGACTGAAGTAAGCTTACAGAAAGCCACATCTGCTGCAGGTTGTCTGTCTGAGAGGCTGTTGTGCAGTGGGGCTGCCCATCTGTCCAGAATACACCACCAGAAGGGTCTAGCACTCCCCTACAGCCAGGCTTTTGTCACTCCCCATGGGGCTGGCCTCTGGACACACCAGTTGCTCACACCCTGTAAGCTATCCCCGTGGCCTTAGCTTTACAAGTCCATGTCTTTTCAGAGTCAAGAAATTTAAATGGGCACCGAAAGCAATAAAACTACCCCGCAATGAAAGAGGTCACTGGGAGTTTCACAGGTACTGCTTTGTTCTTAAATAGCTGGTAGAGGACCCAGTAGAGTTTAACAGATCTCAGTCCTCATTGCTAAATAATTCATGCATCCAGGACAAGTTCTAACAAGACAAATGAACAAAATAAAGAAAATCCCCAAACAGTGCTTCAGCCTTGACGGTCCTGAATGCCATGAAAAGCTGTACTTCTCAAAAAAAAAAAAAAAAAAACAAGATCACTGTCAACATGAAATCCTTGCCCTGGAAGGCAAAGCTTTCCTGTAAACAGCTGCAAAAAACCCTCCCACATAAGACAAAATCTATAAGCTAACCCTCACCAAAAGCAAAGCACTCAAGAAGATAAAAAAACTCTAAACCTTAATTCATGTACAGAACATACAAGTGAAGTTTTTTGTATTAAAATTGAAACAACTCACATGCTATTCTCCTCTTCTTCTCCCCCCAAAGGAAAGGTGTGTAGAGAGAAGTGGAGAGGGAGCCCCATTTGACAGATGCTAGTCTTGTTCTCTAATATTTTTTATCAGTAAGATGTCTGGAAGACATTTTGATACCATTGGGGTGGGTGTGGAACAGGAACCTATACAGAATGGAATAAATCAGAGTAACTAATCTGGCATGATTCTATCAAAGCCCAAGGAGCAAAACTAAGACATAAAATCCTCTTTTAAAAATGAAGTTTTGAAATGAAATTTGTATAGTCTCTAGTTAAAGCTTTAGGATCAGTCCCTCTATGATAGCAGGTTATGTGCACCAACCCCATGGTCCACTGCAGGTAACAACTGAGCTGAGAGGATGTCACCATGCTCAGATCAGCCAGGAGATGTGGTTCAATACATTAGGCTCCACTGGAAACAGTTCCTCCATCTCAGTCCTTCAACTGACACACTGATGTTACTGAAGCAGAAGCAGACATTTCTTGAGGCATGTCTATCTCACAAAAAAGAAACATTAGTCTACAAAGGTGGTACAGTATGTGACAACCATGTATCTCAAGAGCTTTCTTAACCAGCAGTCTTTCTGAAATTGAAGTCATTCATCTAGGGAAAGGGGGGGAGGGGGAGGGAGGAAGAAGAAACCCAAACCCAACTTTGAATACAAATATACAAATTACTTCTTTTACAGTTATCAAGTAGCTTGTCTTCAGTCTTCTATCTCTGCATCATGTGGAAGGTTACTCAGCTGGTCTTTAAATAAACTGCTTGGGAGTAAGACTCATGCAACATTCTCTGTATCCACTAGACCAGCAATGATGCCCCAACATAAAGGTCACAAAATTTCAACCTTCTAAGCTTATCCCTTCAAGCCCTCAGTGTAATTCCCTGGTTACTACACAGTTTATTATCCATACATTTCTACTACTCCTTTATTTCTTTTGTATTTTGGACATTCTTCAAGCCCTACCTTGCACTTTGTGTCCGTGCATACCTACAGTCAATCCTTTCTTGGTTCACACCTCATTCTTAACCCCCAAACTCAACATGAAAGCACCACAGTAAAACTAAACCTGACTTACTCTAGCCCAAGTCTTGATCCTTCCCTGCACTGGCCACCTACAAGACAAATTTAACTTAAAGTACCTTTAAGTGTAGCTTCTAAAAACCTGGTAACCCACTGACACTTCAGACAGCACCCTTTCCATAAAGGGAACCAAGGCAGAATGACTGTAGCAGCTGGTGCCCCAAACTCTGCTCTAAAAGGGTCATTTAACCCTTGCTCAGGCATCCATCTCTTCCTGCACTTACTGTTCAGTTAGACAACACCATGACAACGCAGCAAATGGAGTTCTGCACAACAGCAGAAGTTCCCTTCCCTTCTGTGTTTGTAGCCCTGCAACACCCAATTCCACTCAGCTTTTCAACAAAAATCACAGTGCAGCTTTTCCCACCCGGCAGCACTGCAGTCTTTTCATCCTAAGCAACAAGGTAAAGAGTCTGGTCAAAGACAAACTAGTAGCCTGCCAAGTAACTATCTTGACTCTAATTTCTCAATGTAAAAAAAAAAAAAAAAAGAGGTAAAAATCCTAACATTGCACTTCTTCAAAGTGAGAAATCACCGCAAAATGGAAAGTTGCTGTTTGCCTTCCTTCCCGTCTGCTTCTCAGAACAACACTCATTCACCTTGGACGGGACCTCAGGAGGACACCCAGTGCAGCCTCCCAACCAAAGCAGACTCTCCAGGGAACTGCAACCAGGACACCCTGCATCTTGGCCAGTCAGGTCTGCAGACCCCGCAGAGAGAGGTCTGACAGCCTCTCTGGGCAACCTGACCCCGTGATGGACTGCACTGAGAGTGAAAAGTTATTTCCTTACATAAACCATCACCATTTCTATGTGCCCAAGGAAATGAGGCATACCCAGCAAATTAAATATGAAGCTGGCACGGAGCTGATGATGCACACCCGTGCCTTCCACGTGCATGCAAACACACCCAGGAAAACCCAACAGTGCACTCGCTCGGGCAGTCCTAGAGATTTCAGCCAGGTAGAGAATGCCCCTTAGAACATCCAGAGAAAAAGGCTGCAATGTAGCCCCTTTTCAGACACTAAATATTCCACCAGATCAGCACAGAGCCAGAGATGCTGAAGGGAGCAGAGCATCTCCCTGCTGAGGAGAGGCTGAGGGAGCTGGGGCTCTGGAGCTTGGAGGAGACTGAGGGGTGACCTCATTCATGGTTATAAATATGGAAAGGGTGAGTGTCAGGAGGATGGAGCCAGGCTCTGCTCAGTGACATCCAGTGGCAGGACAAGGGGCAATGGGCACAAGCTGGAACACAGAAGGTTCCACATAAATATGAGAAAATACTTCTTCACTGTGAGAGTGCCAGAGCCTGGCCCAGGCTGCCCAGAGAGGTTGTGGAGTCTCCTTCTCTGGAGACTTTCAAACCCACCCGGATCTGTTCCTGTGTGGCCTGCCATGGGTGACCCTGCTCTGGCAGGGGGTTGGACTGGATCATCTCCAGAGGTCCCTTCTAATCCCTAATAGTCTGTGATCTCCAGACATCTTCCTCAGAACCTGGCCTTTAGAAGTCTCCTGCAAGGCTTGGGGAATTTTGTCCTTTCATATTATCTGCTTTGGAAAGTCAACCACTCTTAATTTTTATACCTTTTTATCTAGTAAATGGCCACTAGTAACTAGGGAAGAGATTTTTATAAAGACTTTCAGGTTTTGGGATATTTGGGTGGTAAATATTTTTAAAGGTTTATTTACCAGCTTGAGACTTGACACCCACCAGGAAAGAATTCCTTATCTTCATAAATTCATTAGCATTTGATAATTGAATATTAGTTGAGACAACAACAGTAACAGCTTCATTCCTGAAAGTGAAATGAGAGCATGTCATCTACTAATTCTCAGGATCTGAACAAGAAAAGTGTCGTTGCCACTGGACAGCAAGGACAGCAGCTAGGACAGAGTCCACTGGCACCAGCAAAGCCTTTGGAGTGACAGTCAAGAAGTGGATATAGCTGCCTCTCCACATCTCTAGGTGTCCTAATGGCTTTGAAAGATTTCATTCTTGGAAAGGAAGAGAGTCAATTGATTAGGATACATACTATTCTTGTTCGTTAATTCATTTGTTGTAAATTAAAATTACAATTAAACTGACTACAGGAAAAAAAAAAGATTCATAAAACTTACTAAGTGTAGTTCTGGTCAACAAAATGATGCTACTTTATCCTAAATTCCAATTTCTAAGTGCAATGTGACAGAAATCTTAGGTTTAAAAAAAGAAACAAACAAAAACTTTCTTGTGCAACTGCATCAAAAACCTTCAGGTGTCTAGAATCAGAAACTCACAGAATGGTTTTGGGTCAGAAAGGACCTTTAAAAGCCATCTAGTTCAACCCACTCTGCAGGGAGCAGGGCCATCTGCAACTAGAGCACGTTGCTCAGAGCCCCAGCCAAACTCCCCTGCAATGGTGCCAGGGATGGGGCAGCCACCACCTCTCTGGGCAGCCTGGGCCAGCATTACCAACACTATCATCATAAAAAAAACTTCTTCCTTCTATCTAGCCTGAATCTTCTTTTTGTTTCAAGCCATTGCCCCTTGTCCTGTCACAACTGGCTCTGATACAAAGATTTTCCCCATCTTTCTTCTAGGTCCCCTTTAGGCACTGAAAGGCTGCAGCAGTAAGGTCTCCCCAGAGTATTCTCAGCCCCAGCTCTCGCAGCCTTTCCCCACAGCAGAGGTGCTCCAGCCCTCTCATCATTTCTGTGGTCTCCTCTAGAGCCGCCCCAACAGGGCCAAGGACTCCAGAGCTGGACAGAGTAACTCCACGTGGGATCTCAGCAGAGCAGAGCAGAGGGACAGTCACCCTCCTCAACGCGCTGACACACTTCTTTTGGTGCAGCCCAGGTTGGCCTTCTGGGCTGTGAGCCCACCAGTACCTCCAAATCCTTCACCACAGGGCTACTCTCTATATAGATTTCTTGGAGTCACAATAGCTTTGCTCTTTTCTTGGCTATAAATCCCATAGCTGTTAAAAAGGCCACTATTCCAACAGAAGATGGCCATCATTCAGCGGTTGCTAACACAGCACAAAGCACTGAGGTAGGTGATTACACAGTTACAGTGCCTCACCCTGCATTTTACCTTACAACTCAACTCAAATCAAATTTAGATCACTAACTTTTTCCTGCTGTGGTTTAAGGGACAATTCTGATGCTCCATTAACACACAATCAAGTCTCTGTTATCCAAGACCAGTTAGAAGGAGGAAACCTTCAAACTCACAGAGCCTTCCTAGAGCACTGGGGCTCAGACAGAGCTTGACTGCCCTGGGGACCAGCACTAGCCACAAACTGAACCCAGCAAGACTCAAGGTCACTCTAGTTGACTTCAGCATCTCCGTGAAGCCTACTCAAATCCCACAGGGCTCACCAGCCCCATGCAGATGTGCCACACACCAAGTCCAGGAAGTTCCAATGCATTTGTACTGCACTCCTTAGCCTCCAAGTAATGTACCATGGATGGTCCACAACACAGGGACACACAGCCCGAGTACTCCAGCAAGGGGACAGCACCGAATAAAGAGCTGGCTGTCCAGCAGGTTCCACTAAAAGGACTGAGGTGTTAAAACATAAGCCAGCTCTACCAGCATCCAACAAGGACCCAAATCAAGGAATTCCCAGTGGTAAAACATAAGGCATTATAAACCTGCATCTGTGTGCTCTTCACTGGGTTTGGAAACTTGCTATAAATTTGGGGAGTTTATTGTTGCTGGGTCTTTTTACAAAGCTTTCATGAAATGAACTATTAGAACGACACATCTTATTACCACAGCTCATACTATAGCTGATTTACCACGTATAGTTTGTCTAAATATCACTCTAAAGAAATCCCCTTGTTCAAAATTAAACCGAAAGTTCATTAAAAAAAGAGCACTAGGGTTTCTAGAATATAGATTGGATTGAAGAACCCAAGAGTGAGTCTTCATAAGTATTTCATTGTAAGTATCTACAACTTTTAGGGGTTCAAGCATGAGAGGTGGTGGAAGCCCCATCCTTGGAAGTGTTTCAGCCCAGGCTGGCTGGGGCTGTGAGCAACCTGCTCTAGTGGGAGGTGTCCCTGCCCATGGCAGGGGGGCTGGAACTGGATGAGCTTTAAGGTCCCTTCCAACCCTGACCGTTCTATGTACTTCTGATGATAGAAAACTGTTAATAAAAACAATCAACCCTCCCCTCCCCAATAGTTTACTTGTCAGAACTGAAGCATTTATCAGTGGAAAGGGAGTTGTTCACGATTTTGACAGTACAGAACTACAAACCACTGCAGCAAAAGTCAAATACCTACTCCACTCACAAATCAGGACAAAAATAACTTCCCAGTACTTGCTCTCAAGCACAAGGCAAGCGTATTCAAACGTGTTTCATGATTTCCATTGTACGGGTTATGTTCATTTACATTATTCATAAACTTTTCTTTTCTTCCCCCCAAAAATTTATGCATTGCTGAAGCACCTCAAGGGCATTTAACGCAATTCTGCATCCTCCTGACATTTTAATTCCCATTTTGCACATGCACTATCTTCCCGTGCACGTTACAGTTTTCCATAAGCCGCTTCAAACAGCTGTGTCGTAACCACAGCTTCGCACCCACAGACTTTGGGGACAACAAAGTGAGTTCCCTCGGCAGCCCTGGTGCTTGACAGAAAATCGGACACAAAGCATCGCAAATAAACAAACGGTCCTCAGCCGCTGTCTGGCCAACAGCAGCTGTAAAGAGTGAGCCTGCCCGGGGTTACAACGCCTCATTAGACTTAAGTTCTGCTTCCGACCTGGGCACCTCGGGAGGCCCCGCCCCGCCCCGCTCGGCGGGCAGGGCACAGGGGGGTCATTCCCACGCCAGCCCGCCGGGGCCGCTCGGGGTGAGCGCCCCGCAGGCACGGCCCCGCCGGCAGCACCGGGCCCCGCCGCCCTGCTCCCCGCCACCCCGACAGGGCTCCCGAGAGCGACAACCAGCCCCGGGAGCCGGGCCGGTGAGCACCGGGGAGCTGAGACCCCGGGGCCCGGCGGGAGCTGACCCCAGCCCGAGCCGCCTGCGGGGGCCGAGCTGCCGCGGGACTGCAGCATGAACAGCTCCGGCGCCTCCGGGTGCTCCCCGGGCAGGGAGACTCGGGAACTCCACCAGCGCGACGGGGCAGCGCCCCGGCCCCACGCCTGCCCCCGGCCCCGCTCAGCGCACCCACCCTCACCGCCCGGCCCTCGGCAGAGCTCCCGGGGAGGCGGGGTGCGGGGTCCCGGCACCCCAGCGGGAACAGCCCAGCGCAGCCGGCGCCCGACGGCCCCTGCCCCGCGGGTCCAACGCCCCCGCCCGCGGAGAACGCCCCGCCGGGCACCCCCGGCCCCGCCTCCCCGCGCCCCCCGGCACGGGCCGCCCGCGGACGCCGCCTGCAGGTGCGGCCGGCTCGCCCCGCTGCACCTTACCCGGCCGGGCTGCAGGGGGAGCCCGCCGCCGCTCCCTCGCCTCGCCGCCGCCTCGCA
>JANVCC010000270.1:9233732-9250001 GCA_025345505.1 Todiramphus chloris collaris
TAAGTCAAGTAAGGATGTAGTTAAGTAAGGATGTAGTTAAGTCAAGTGAGGATGTAGTTAAGTCAAGACTCAAAAACACCAATGAAAAAAGAGCAGCCACCTATAAAGATAAATTATTTGTAGTAGATCTATGAGGACAGTATAAAAAATTGCTCTGATGCGGTCCAAGGGGGAACACATCCCCGTTACCTAAAGTGTAGAATTATAAAATAAAGTTATTGGCTGCTCTCTAATAATTCATAAAGTAAAATAATTCACCATGATTGCCAAAGCAGAAATGCCCAGCAGCTCCCATAGAATCAACATCAAGCTTCTGTTGCAACAAAATGCCACCAAATAATCGCGGAGTGTTCCGAACAATGGGTACGTTTGAAAGATCAAGCGAAACATTGAGATTAAAAGCTAAGGGTCTTCCGCGGCTGAACGTTACAGCAAAACTGTGGAATATTTGTTGGTTTTCACAGAAGCATAGAACAGTTGAGGTGGGAAAAGGACCTCAGGAGGCCACCTCATCCAACTCCACCGGCTTGGCCAAGGCCACCTAGAGCCAGTTGCCCAGGATGATGTCCAGACAGCTTTTGAAATCAGCCAGCGTTTTCTATTGCGGTCGCAACAGTGGGAGTTACTTTATAAAGTGTGTAAATCAAACATACTTACCTAATGACTTCTATTTCTAAATCTGGCACCTGCATGCCCTCAGCTGCCCAGCCACGCAGCGTGCTCAGCAGTCTTAGGTCCTATCTGAGGTGCAGTTACCGCTCATTCACTTGGGGAAGGAGGTGACATCAATGAATTGTAGGTCCATTAACCTCCAGCACATGCCTAAGACTTTCCAAAGTGAAACCTGTGACTGGACTTCAAATTCCTCCTCTTGTGAAAAACAAATAGGAGAGCAACACTCAACATGAATTTAGGAGGAGGAACTGGAAGACTGAAAATGGATGATGTTAAGAGGGAGGAGCAATTCATTTTTTCCCCACAAGTCCAAAATATGAAAATAAGTGGGTTTGAGCGCAGCAGAGTGAAGAGAAGCCACTCTGCTTGAAGAGTAAAAATTAAAAATCCCGTTTTTCTTAGATAAAAGTAATGACTTTTGTCAACTGACTCCAATGGGATTAGTCATTTTCATTGGAAATGCATTTCAAGACAAGTACTTTTCCAACTGGGAGCCATCAAGAAATTTGGTGACTGTGTTTTAATTACATGTAGCTTTCCTGTCACATGGGAGTTGAGTATTAGTTTAGTTAGTTACACCCTCTTAAGTAATATTTTAAGCAACATTTAAGAGCAATATATTAAGTAATATTTTCCCCTATACTGTTGGACAGTTGAGGTCTTGAGGCAGTGATCCCAACAGCAAGCGAGCGCTTTGGCAGCTCGTAGTGACTTGTGAGCACCTTAGCGCTGTCTTCTTCCTGTAGGCAAGACTCACAACTTCAGCTCTGTCTCGTTAGCTCCCTCCAAGCAGAAGAGCAGGAGCAAAGGGGACCTAGCTGGAGATGGACGGCCAACAGCCGGGCTGGCAAACAGGACTCCTCAGAGTCTATGGAAAAGCCAGGAGGATTAACTTCTATGGTACCTTCCAGATCCTGGAGTAAGATCACAAACCATTGCAGGCCTAGATGGCTCTTCTGGGGCAGTAGAAGAGGACAGAGGGGAGCTCTGTCTTTTTAGATGGATTTTCAGCCAATACATTTTCTCTTCAACTCTTCAGTACATTTTCTACTGTTCTCAGTGATTGTTTTCAAAACTGCCTGTGGAATATTTTCATATTTTAGAGGTTTAAAGATGAATGTTACTACTTTACAAAGCCTCTTCCCAACACGCACAAGTTACAGTTCTCTCTTTGAATAGTCTGTGTGTTTTAAGTTGTCAGAAAAAGATGTTTCCTTGATTGCTGTAGTGTTGCCATGATTCTGGAGAAACAGAAGATCTTTAGAAGGCACCATGTGCCCGCCTCCCACTGCCATCCTTTCTTCTGCTCTAATTCATCCTTCCTAAATAATAACACCCTAAGAACACCATTAAGTGTTAAGAGCTAAAGTACTTTTCACTTAAGTGCAATTAAAATAGCAGGGTATCTACCTGCTCAGGGTTTGGTGATGCAACCTGGCACAGCCTGTTCCCTTAGGTCAGGCCCAAATTCCACCGAGGTCTGGAAAGCCTCTTACTGAACGCAACATTTTCAAGCAAGGTTTCGTCAAGAACGAAGGAGCTTCTCTTGTAGAAGAAGAAAAGGAAGTCAAGAAACAAAGCACAAAGAAAAGGCAAAGCACAATGGCAGGCAAGCAGAAATTATGCAAATAGTAACCACATCCAAAACCTCTGGCTGTTTGTCCAATTTAAAGCACGTTGACAAATCAGTGCTGGAGAAATTAAAGGGATGACAGAGTTAAATAAACTGAGCACCGTTGTAAAATGTGGAATGGCTAGAGAAGCTCTTTCCGGGGAGGTTATCCTCTCATTGACCATAATAAAGCCTTTTAATCACAACTTGCTGTTTCCACTGCCATAGCCAGGTGGCACGAGGCTTTCTTGAGAATGTTTTAAACCCCAAACTCTCATTTGGAAAATACACAACAGGTCTTAATTTCTATGCTGAAATGGTAATATAAACACACGCCAGTCTCTAGCCTCCGTCTTCATTAGGTGATGTTAACAAAACCAATAGATCATGTCATGTGACAGAATACAGTATCCAGGCCAAATTAACTTCTCCTTGATATTTATCCATAAATCAGTTGTATTACTTTGGATACCTAATGAAATTACCTCTCCTCATATTCTATATGGATTTTTTTTTTTGTATGAGCATAATGTAAAGATTTCCAGAGGAAAAAATTATGACAATTACTTCTTAATTATAGCTGAAGCAAGGTCACTTTCTTTACTGAACAAAACAATGTGTATCAGGATGTTTTTTCCTACAAAAATTTAAAATTTACCTACCAATTCACCTAAAAAATATTTTAAATTACTGCTAAACTATGTGATGTATTTGGCCAAAAGAAAGTTGGACCTTAAAAATCCAGGTCATGTTGTAGAAAAGTATTAATAATTCAGGCAAATTAAGAAGTAAAGATAACAAGAAAAGAATGAGGAATCTTTCCAAGCCCATCCACTGATTAGCATGTCAGGCCCTAATTCACGGTCAACATTAATCGAATTAATTTTAGAAATAAGCCAATATATCTGAATCTCAAATGTCATAAGCAAACATTCAGTTTAATTTACACTAGCAGCATTTTAGCCAAATTTGAAAAAATTATGTCTAGAACAATTAAATACATCTGGCCAAAAAAAAATTTCATCATAAAATGTGCACAGTAATCCAAGAAAACAACTCCTCAGTCGGTGCAAATATTTCTACTTTGAGAATTCCACAGGGAAACACAATTTCATTAAATATGGTGCTCTGCATCCATGGTCAATCTCAACAATTTCTATGTTTCTTTATAAAAACACAATAATCCTATTTGAATATTTATGGGGTTGAAACTCCGTTGCCCTCTGCACAAGCGACAGACATTTGACTTTACAATTATAGTGCTTTAGCTCTGTAACACCCTGAACAATCCCTACTCTAGTATGGATTCAGAGGCTTCATGAAATGTTGATGGCAGAAAAAACATTAAACAATATTATTTTTAAAAGAAATAATATATATAATATATATAATTATATATATATAAATAAATATATTTTATATATTTTTATATTTTTTTATATATATATCTTATTTATAAATAAATAAAGGTCACTTACTGTGGAATCATAGCAGTCCCTCTAGATAGCTTAGCCAGTGCCCACCACTGATGACTAGCAGACTTGCTCTTGGAAATGAGATGCTTCATCTGGGTTAAAAATGGTTGGGGTGCTGCTCCCTCTCCCAAAGCTGACATGTAAATCCAAGCCACACTACCTAAAAAGTTTAAGAGATTATTCCATTATACAACCTTTCAGGTGTCTCGTCTTGACTTATTCCTAAAGCAGACGAGCAGGGTTATCTTGTATTTTGTAAGAGACTCAGTTTATGTTGAGTGTATGAGGTCCACAGGTTAGCTGATGGTGCAGCAAGGAGAGAACTTTTTGGTGGCTGGTCTTGACTAGAAATACCTGTGTTGGAAAAAGAATGAATTGGTTCTGTCAATGTATCACAGCAAATGCGGAATCATTTAGTTGAATACAATTTCTTTTTTTTCAAATTCTAATCATTGCTTGAAAAGAAGACAGATGAAGAGGCTGATTTAGACGATATTCTAAGACCACCTTGTCAAGATTAGGGTCTTCAAGTTACCTTATCCTGATAGTTTGCCTCATACTGGGGTTTGGCTAGCGCAATCTGAATGAAGGCTGCTGGAATCGCAGGAAAATTGTAGAGGTCACAGATGGGAGCAGATTCATGGCAAACAAAAAACGGCTCAAGAAAGGTGAAAAAAATGTGAGATTGTTGCGAAGGTGGGCTTAATACAGCTGAGCAGATTTGATTGAACTCAATGCCAGCACAGGAAGAGCAGCACAGCGATGATCAGGTCGTGTGTACTTCCTCAAAGCACAGCACCTGGGGGTGGTTGCGAGAAGCCTCTTTCTGATCATATTTTTAATACCAGGAATGTGTTTGGAGCTGCTGATATGAAAGCCTTTCAGACACAACATTTCTTCAGCCTCGTCACAGATCACTGGAGTTCTCGTCCTGCCTGGGTGCTTTGGAACTTCTCCTTGGAGGAGCTATGTTTGACATCCAGCTAGCAGAATCTGGATCTATTTCTAAGCTTCGTCCAACTATCAAAGTCTTGTTTGCAAGCAGGTACCAAAGCTGCCCATCTCAAAGAGGCTGGTGCATTTGCTTGAACAACTATCAGTGAGATAATTAGTGCCTGGGAAGTTCATGTTGAGGATGTCTGGGCTGAAGAACTGTTCTTCCTGATTCCCCATCAGAAGAAGGGTTATCAGTATCCTAGATGAGAAAAAGCCTGGATGAGCATGAGACATATTTAAAAGAGGAGTGTTTGTGTTCTACCATGAGTTATGAGAACTGTCCCAAAGGTACTTGCCTTACTCCATCAGCCAAGTGGGAGCCTAATTTTTTCTGTGTAGAACATAGAGATAGGTAGCAGTTCTTCACAAAATAGGTTCCAAGAGGTTCAAAGAGGGAATCAGATAGTGGACTGGATAGTTGCTGAGTTCAGACCTGCAGTCCTAATGGTGTTGGTGAAAGTTTTAAGTATTCTACTTTTTGTGACCTTACATGGAAATATGATTACTGAAGCAAACTCAATATCACATGCAATCCATTTGCATATCTGGAATGAAATCCATGATGATGACATTGGCATCCTTGTGATGGACAGACACACTTTGGACTTGACTTGATATGGGTGTTACTCCAGGCTTAAGGTAATGCAAGATCAGACACAAAAGAGTTGAAGATCATGGCAGCCAAGCTGGACATCCCTCGACACCTATATAAATGTGAAGAAAAGAGTGGAAAGAATAATGCAAGTAAAAAGGATCAAATAGGTTTAGGAATAGATGGACTTTCTTATGGACAATATTTTATCATTGGGTTTCAGTATCTAATATGGGAAAAGCATCCCTCACATCTTTCTCCACAGCTGGGGCTTGTGGAACACCTTGCTCTTGTTTGGATTTTCTAGTGCCTAGTAACCTAGTTCATGCTGCAGTGTTTTGTCTTGCCTCTGATGGGCTTCCTAAAGATTTACTGTTAATTATAAAAGGTGATGATGCTCTACAGCTAACGGGGACTGGAAAACAAAAAATTATATCTTTGTGTCAGGTCCCTGAATGCCCCAACAGACACTGAACCTCTTCCCCCACCTTCTCCTGAGGTGTCTGGCTGCCTAGACTCAAGGTGGGCTCTCACCCTGCCTGTAGGTGAACCTACATGGGGTTCAGCTGCTGGGAGATACCTCCAAGCTCAGGGCCTCACCTCCATTAGGCTGTAAGTATACCTCTGCCAGGACTTGTTCTTCTGGCTTCACCCCAGACCTACTGAGCCCTAGGGGCCTGTATGGTGACTGCTGGAGGCTGTGGTTACCATCAAGACACCTTGCTCAAGCGCTGTGAGACCCTGTCCTGTTGAGGAGACCTGCCTGCCTTTCTGGCCACTCTGCCCCTGGCTCCCCTTGCTCTGTGGAGCTGCCCTGCTCCAGCCATGCTCTGACCCTCAGCTCAGACAGATCGACTGTGACAGCCTTGTCTTTCTCAGGGTCTGCGATAGGGGAAATATGTCAACCAAGCTCAAGACAAAAAAGGTAGGGCCTGAGGGCAGGAGTCTCATTTTCTACTGCTGCCATCCTTCATAGCAGAGCTTCTGAACATGGAAAGACATCTACCAGCAGTTAGGCACCTTCTCTAGCTTCCAGTGTCTCCACTCCCCGGAGAGTCTTGTGTTCAGGGAGTGCTCCGCAACCCCTCAGTGTGACAGACAGCATGCCTAACTCACCTTGGTCACTTTTAGACTCCTTTTTATCACTCAGATCTCTGCATTATCTTCTCCCTGACTGTCTCATCCAGCTCAGAGCGAGACCCACACCTCAGCCCCTCAGGTTCAGTGCTCTGCATCATGGTCCAGATTCCCGGGGAGAGGGCTCTCAAGGTATCAATTTAAATCACCCTCAACTCCAGCCAGTTAAAATGAACAGAGGATTTATTTGTGAGGTCTAAGAAAGGCAACGCACACACAAGTGCTGTAACTAAAGAAAAATATTATATATTATATTATATATATATCTGCCTCCATCCATAAGAAATATAAAAGGTCTCTCTTTTTCTCCTTCTAGCCAGCTGACAACACCAAGGACCCACCTCTTACCTAATTCACATGGTCTGTGATGAAGTTCTCTTGCATTTCTCCTCCTCTGCTGGCAGAACAGGCTATTTTTAGAGCCACAGTGTTGACAGCCTTCATCTCTTTGGGAATGCTCCCATCTCTTTGGCCTGGTTAAAGTGGCTAATAGCTATCTGAACAGTGTGTGTAGTCAGTCAGCAGTTTCCCTAATGCTCAGTTAAGCTACAAGCAAATCACTAACCCATTGAGAAGGTGGGTTAGTTGGTTAGAAGATGGGTTAGAAGAGCTCGATGTTCTTTTTGCTCTGCATGGAACCCAGTGAAGTTCACTGGGGAAAGCCTGTTTATCCCCAGGACCACACACATAACATACAACAAAGAATCTGATAAATACACTTTACATAACCAAAGCAAAGGAGGGGAGCCCTGTGGCCCTTTTGCCTGAGTGAGGCTGTGGGAAGGCAATACAGGTAGAGAAGAGTGTGGTCTGGACCCGTGCCTCCAAGTCTTTCCCACTCACCTCAGCTTTCTTGCTTCCTGTGCCTTCTGTTGAACCTCTGCTGCTACTGTTACACACACACAAGCACTCATGCTTTTAATGTCCTCCAACCCGACAGTCTGCCCTACATCCCATTCCCCCATCCTTGACTCTCCTTGCTACTGTGAGCTCTGTCCTGTTCCTCACTTCAGGAGCTGCCCTGCCTGTGTCTCCAGGAAGAAGGTTCCAGAGGGCCTGCAAAGGCTGACTTCTCATCCTGCCTTTTGCATTCACTCACCACATGGTGTTTCAATCAGCAAGTTCTGCCCCTGTCCTCCTGAAACTGAGACACTTCTCTCCAGGGCAGTAGTTCCGACTATGGGTTGACTAGGCTCCTACACAAAACACAGAAAGAAATAGAACTTCTCAAAAGGGGATCCAGGTGTGATCTGTGTTCGTGAGCGGGGGACTTCTTCGTACAGCTATCCAATAAACCTTGTTTTGATCTACAGAAGACTTCTATTGGTAGACAGAACCACTGAACGTAGCGTGGTGTCTCAGAGGCTTTGAAATGCCATAATATTTCACAGCCACCCACACTCCCATCACCACCTTTGTGTCTGGTCTTCAAGAGAAACCAGAAACGTGCTGGGTGCATTCATTCTAGTTGTAAAAGGCGTGGTTGTGTATAATAATTGGTTGTAAAAGGCATGGTTGCACATAATACAGGGTTCATATAAAACAGCTCTGACCAGGAGTCAAATAATGCACGAGAAATTCTATTCTACAGTGGGCTAACAAACTGCTTTAGGAGAGAGCCAGATATTATCTGGTCAGTTATTAGCAAACTCAGGTTCATGGTATGTTAAGTGCTTCCACAGTGGGACCAGACAGTCCCCCATTACTTAGAACAAAGCTCAAAAATCCTTTTAATTTAATAGAAGCATAATTTTTTTTTTTTCCAGAGGGCTGCAGAAGATTATGAATCTAAATAGCCATAAGCATTTCTAGAGGACAAAGAGAGGTGGTAATCCCTAATTGCAGACCATGTCCCATGAAGGCTAACCTAAGGGTGCAGAATGGCTGACTGAGGTCAGAGCACTGCCTTCACAATGGGAGAAAGCTTAGATGCTGAAGGAAGAAACAGGAATGGGGCAGCTCTCTTTCAATCTGGTTTTAATTGTTTCCACAGATCCCACACCTTCTGGATTTCTACGCGCACTTTGTAAGGAAATTGTTTTCTTCGGTTACACCTTGACATTAAAACCAAGAGTGACTTCGGGGAAGGGGTGGGAGCAGCAGTGCTCAGTTTTTCCATCACTGCAGTCCTTGCAACTGTGATGCAGGACCACTGAAGATGCAGTGCTCCCCCGAGGCAGTCAGCTGGTGAAAGGGAGCAATACCACCTAACTGCACGGGGAACTGGAAGGGAGGAGTGCTCCGTGGAGGAGCTGGCATCAGGGCTAGCAGATGTTTCCTGCCTGAAGCTGACCGTTGGGGAAAATAAGTCAGCTCTGAGGGGCTGGTTGTTATTTGTAACAAAGCTGCGTCATGGGACTAAGTAGCAGAAGTTCTTCAAAATCAAGGGTGCCAAATCTACAGATAGAAAACAGTGTTTTCAGACGACTCAGCCTTCTACCAGAATCAGTTCAATGTGCACAATGTCATTACGGATCTGAAATCTCTCTTACCTCGTTAGCTGGGCTACCAAGCCAGCAGGCTGTCGACAGCCATAAACTGTGCTGGTTTCTTTCATATCTGTCCCTGCTAGCAGGAGCCAGATCAGAGGTAGGTCAGTGCAGCCCTGTGTCCAGCCAGGCACACGTTTGGATGATCTCAGCACCTTTCAGCAGTAACGTGGCAATGTGGCTCTAGCACCTGCACAGTTAGGCTGGTTTTTCCACCAACATTGACCTTCAGACTTCAGCTGAGTGTTTATTCTGACTTCACTGAGCTCTGCTCGTGTCCATAAAAAATTAAAGCATACGAGCGTATCAAGACTGAGAAACTAATTTTAAAATCTTTTAATCACTTAGAAGGCCCAGACCTTTTAAAAGAGAAATAAAGAATGCCTTTTCTTTTCAGCTCTGTAACCACTCTTGCAGCTTGACCATCTCCCTTTCCAACACCTCCTGAATTAAGATCCCAGTGAAACCTGACAGATAGTGACTGCCCACACTTTTCCACACTGGAAAACTCTTTCACTGCCTTGTGGAATAGACACAGCAGGCTGGTAGCTGCATAGGAACAGCTGCAGAAAAGTAAGTTATTTTCTAGGTAACACTGATACTGACTTATAAGTAGCACAAATCATCTGCTGAGCCAAGAGCAGCTTCTACATTTGTCCTGCTAGTCGTGTAGTTTGTAACTTAGTGTAATAAATGGGTCAACATTTTTAGCCTGTCTCGATTTAGATTTTGATTTAGATTTTTAGAGTGCTATTAATAATCAGTTCCACAGTGCATACACTGGACACATAGGTAAATATATATATATATATATATATACTTATGTGTGTGTGCCTGTGAATAGCAGGGCACTGTGCAGAGCTAGAGTGTAACACTGCAGACTGGCTGGCTGAGAGTCACTGCCTCAGAATCACAGAATCACAGAATCACTCAGGTTGGAAAAGCCCCTTGGGATCATCGTGTCCAACCATTAGCCCTACTCTACAAGTTCACCCCTAGACCATGTCCCCCAGCACCACATCCAAGCGATGCTTAAACACATCCAGGGATGGCCACTCAACCCCCTCCCTGGGCAGCCCATTCCAATATTTCACTACCCTTCCCATGAAGGATTTTTTCCTAATATCCAGTCTCAGACTCAGAAAACTCAAGATCAGAATGAAAAGTAACATTGCTGTGGAGCTTGTTACAGCTTCTCTAAGAGTGTGAAGTAGGTGACCTCTTCACAACTGTGAGAATCCCTCAATTGAAAGCCCTTGCCCTCATGTGGAATTTCATCCAGATGTCTCCTAGGGCAGTAAAACAGGACTGTGCCAGCAATCCGTGAGTTTCCAAGGTTCCAACCCCAACAATTTCTGAAGGCAAATGCTGGATAAACTGCCCAGGTAATGCACTCCTTGACCTGCTCCTCACAAACAGGGAGGAAGCGATGGTAAATATGGCTGCAGACAGTGATTTGGGTTGCCGTCACCACCACGTCATATTGAGGATCAGAAGAAAGGTTAGTGGCAGAGCTGGGGCTTGGAATCTGAGGGACTGACATTGGCTTATTCAAGGCAGAAGAGAAGCAGCGTAAGGAGGGTTCCCTGGTCTGCCATTGAGCTGAAAGACAAAAAGAGGGAAAACAATGGCAAGTGGAAAAGTGTAAGTGCAAGGCTATTCTGGGTAAAATCAGGAAGGTCAAAGCCAAGAATGGAACTAAAACGTCATCATATTATAAAGGTCAACAATAAGAATTTTTATGAGCATAATAGCAGCAGGGAGGTCAAGAGAAAATATGGGCCCATTGATGAACAATGTGTGCAACTTGTTGGTAGACAACATGGAAAAGGCTGAATTGCTCAATGTCTTTTAACCTCACTCCTCCCAAGCAGAGACCCCTCTAATCTGTGTGCACACCAGCACAGCTTGGGAAGGTGAGGTACAGCAAAAAGAAACTACTTAGAGAAAGTAGAGGTAAGGTCTGTGGTGCTGGGTGGGGTACACCCAAGATCTGAGAAAGCTCTGTTGGCTCAGTCTAGTGAAGAGCCTGAGGGACAATCTCATTGGAGACTAGAGCTCCTTCAAGGTTCATTACAAAGACAACAGGACCAAACATTCTCAGTAGTGGTAGATGGTAAAATGAAGGATTGTGGCCACAAGCTGCAGGTCGTTCGGATTGATCATTAAGAACCATTTCTTTCATATGAAGGTGGAAGTAGCCCGGGGAGGTTGTGGCACCCCCACCCTTAGAGGTTTCTGTGGCTGGAACACGCAGAGCCAGGGCTGACCTAACTGCCAGCAGTCCATGTTTATACTCTGATTGAAACTAAAAATGAACACAGGATACAGAACAACAGGTCCCTCGGAGGGACGTGTCTGAGCCTTGTGCTCACTTTGAACAGCTCAAGAACTTCAGCTGAGAAACACAGGGTTAATGGCTGAAGTGTTGCTCTTGGGGAACAAGTGTTGCTGGGAACAGGCACTTTCAAGAATTTCTCTACCACTTTTAGCAGGATGTGGTTCTTTTATAATCACTTGATGGTTATGCTTATTTGCAGCCCAATCTAATAGTTGATACTCTATACCACTGAGTCTATACAAGGCCAAGACAGTTCAAAAGACTTTGCCATGTATTTTTCTAGGCTCATGACTCCACATATCACAATCTCCATTGCTATAAGAGTTTGGGGCAGGGGGATATTTTCCTATTACGAGAGCATTACTTTAATTCATCTCTATCAACCTTGGGAGGTGTCACAGTTTAGGGTCAGGGCAGCCCTGCAGACCTATAACAGACGCTCTCTGTTAACCCCCCTCTCTCCCCAAAGGGGAAGAGAAAGGGAATAAGGGAGAGAGACTTATCAACTAGAAAAGAAAGCTAGAACAAGTTTTATGAAAATAATAATAAAATGGAATATACATAAATCTATACAAAACCAGTATCAAACCCAACTCCCCCTGATGGTAATTCCATCACCATCACCACTGATGCCGTGGAGCTGGCACTGGGGGAGTCCCAGTCTGGGCCCAGCAGCAGATGCAACTGGATTCAGGAGCTGGATTCAGAAACACACCAATTGGGACTGAAGGCAGAACAGACAGAATCCTCCCTGGATACCGGCCAGGGAAGAAGAGAACATGACCCTCCTGATCCCTCAGCTTTGTACCGAATATGCCATCCATGGGCTGGGATCCCTGGCTGGGCAGTTTGGGGTCCGCTGTCCTGGCCGCTCCTCCCCGCAGGTACCACCTTTGGCTTTCTGCAGCCCCAACAGGGTGCACAAGACCCAGCAGTGGCCTTGGTCTGCACCCCAGCCCTGGGCAGTCACTCTCACCATGGAGCGTTGTCACTGCTGGGAGCAGCCACTGCCTGGGAAAACATCCCGTTAACTTCAGACAGCGCAGGAGTCAGGAGAGACCGAGCTGAGAAGTCCAACCACTGACCAGAATTAGTTCTGTTCTCACTCCAGCCAGGACAGGAGGGTAGAAAACATTTTCCCACTCGGTAATTCCTCTTATTGTAAAAGCAAACAGACAGCAGATGCTACCTGGGAATAGTGTAAAACAATTATCACAGTTTGAATGTTACTGAACATTGATGATATTTTCCAAATAGAAAGTGAGGCAAGAATTAGAGCTTGCTGTGTGCCTAGGGTTAATCTTCCTACACTACTAGCAACAAGTGGAAAACATGAATTTAATTGGCAATTTAGATCAGTCAGAACTGTCTCCATGGGGGAAAAATTAAAAAAAAAAAAACAAGCAAACAAACAAACAAAAAACCCACAACAAAAAACTACCTTCCTTGGTTTTTTCCCTTCCTTTAGTGATTTCTAAGCCACCAGAGGACACTGAAGACAGCAGGACCCCAGCCCACAACCCTTCTACCTCTCTGAGACCTAAAAGTGTATGTCACAAAGAGCTACAGAGCAGACAGCCAGGCTGTTGTGTCCTTCTCCTGTTGCTGTGATCTGCACCCAGTGGAATACTTTACAGGACAACGTGCTACCTGTGGCTGCTTCCCACAGCCCGTGCACCAGTGACTCCAGTGGAAGAGCTCCTGTCCCTGCTGGGAGCCAGCCCACGCTTACAGCAATGGTTACTCTGTCATTATAAAATCCATTATTATGCAGCTCAGCTTCTAAAATGCAATCTTGCAGCTGACTTCCTTTTTTAAAGACACATATAGATAGTCTGATACATGCAGAGCAACATACAAATAAACACCAGGGCTCACGGCTGTGGTTTGAGCCCAGCCTGCAGCTAAGCCCAGCCTGCAGCTAAGCCCAGCCTGCAGCTAAACCCAGCCTGCAGCTAAACCCAGCCCGCAGCTAAGCCTGGCATAGCTGCTCGCTCACTTCCCCCAGTAGGGAGGGGAGAGAATTGGAAAAGTAGAAGTCTGAAAACTCGTGGGTTGAGGTGAAGACAGCTTGATAGGTAAAGCAAAAGCCATGCACAGAAACAAGGCAAAATAAAGAATTCACTCACCCCTTCAGCCGTCTCGGGAGAGCCAGCATCCGTCACACGTAACCGCTCCTCCAGAGGACAAACACCACAACTCCAAACATCTCCCCCTTCCTTCTTCTTCTTCCCCCAGCTTTATATGCTGAGCAGTGGTGTCCTAGAGTAGGAAATAGCCCTTTGGTCAGCGGGGTCAGCTTCCCTGCACCTTCCTGTGCACCCACAGCCTGCTCACTGCTGGGGTGGGGAGAGCAGGAAAGTCCTTGGCCCTGTGTAAGCACCACTCAGCAACAGCAAAAACATCCCTGTGTTATCAACACCCAAAACATCCCTGTGTTACCAACACCCAAAACATCCCTGTGTTATCAACACCTTTCCCAGCACAGATCCAAAACAGCCCCGTGCTAGTGACCCTGAAGAAAATTAACTCCACCCCAGCCTGAACCAGCGCCATCGTGACGACATTCATTGTTTCAGTCATGCACACACTCGTCTTAAGGCTCGTTAAGTTTAATATTTTAACCTGTCTATTTAATATGAGGCAAACTATAGCAGGAGAGTGCCAGGATTGCAGTTGCAGGTTTCCCTCTCTGCCCATTACCCGTTAAGTAAAACCAGTATTATTGTGGATCTTATTCTGCAAGGTTGTCCATCCCTTTCATTATGGAGCTCCTATTGCTCACTTTCTATCCTCTGATCACCTGGGGTTTCAAGCTTGCCTTTTTAATTCCCTTTCAAACAGCAAGGGTCAAGTTTCTTCTTGTTAATTTTGTGATCAGCTTCCAGTTCAACCACTGCAGGCACAGGTTGGCTGAAAAGGGTAGGATGCCAGTAGCTGTAGAAAAGGAAAAAGGAAAGCTCGGGATGGCTCAGCTTTCACAGAATCACAGAGTTGCACCATCTAGATGTGGTGCTTGGGGATAGGGCTTAGTGGTGGACTTGGTGGAGTAGGGTTAATGGTTGGACTTGATGATCTCGAAGGTCTTTTCCAACCTGAATGATTCTACAATGAAAAACCTGTAAAGCACTTTTCTAAAGGTTTTATGGTGTCATCTACTGATCTAGAGTCTCAGTCCAAGCAATGGCAGACCTCAGGGATATGCTAAGGGGGGAAATGAACACTTAATGCATTCATTTTCTGTGAGGAGCTGTCACTCTTTCCACCCATACCTTGCATGTCTGGAAAAACAGCATAAACGAGTTAATCACCAAACAGGGAAAGGCTCTATGGCATTTAAACTTATTTGTGTTTTATTTGAGAAGGGCTGTAGGGATGGCCATTCGAGAACAGAAACAAATCACTCGAAGTTGTGTAGAGCCTTTGTAAGCACATGAGACAAACCTAGTTGTCATTAGTGTTCCTGGTAGGAAACAACTCGTGGAATCTCTTTACTGCATCATCACCTACCTAAAAAACACAATAAAATAACAATAGCCAAAGGCAATTGGGAGTGGAGAGGGCAAGTCCATGAGTTCTCCTGAACTTAAATTACTTGCATTCATGATCCTTTGAGTCACCCACGTGTGCCAGTTCAGCCCACCTCAGTTACACGTTCATTGCTCTGCTTTAAAACTACTGAACTGCACATTGATTCTAACATTTCTGCAGTCAGGACAGGTCCTGTAGTACAGCAGACTGACTGCATTTAGTGACTATATGACTACATCACAGCTGCCTGACTTATCTGGTGGTTTGCCTGTTTAATCCAGCAGCCTTCTGTGATGGAGTGACTGCATCAGTGGGCAAGGGAAGAGCAACTGATGTCATCTCCGTTGACTTCCGTAAGGCTTTTGGCATGGTCCCACACAACGTCCTTGTCTCTAAATTGAAGAGACATGGATTCAATCCCACTCTTAAACCTACTGTAAATTTCCCCAGGAAGGTCAAAAAGCCAAAGTGATTGCATAGCTCATAAAACTGAAAGGCAAAAAGTGGTAAAGGAGAAGCCAGTCTGACCACTTGTGCTAGCAAACTTCATTTCCCATGGTAAGTGTCTTAGGAATCTGCCAGCAAAAAGTCTATCAACACAAATAAAAAGTAAGAATTCAATAATGGCTCACTCAGAAAAATGATTTTTACAGATTTCCATTCCACAGATCTTAACACAAGAGGGAAACAGTGGCCAGGAGTCATGTACCAAAAAGCAAATGGCATCCTGGGTGTCTGGGACTGGCCAATTGATAGGCACTCGATTCTCGTCTAACAGAAGCATTGGTTCCCACAAACTGCTAGTGCTGGGACAGAAAGAGAAGTGCAGAAAATGCCAAGCTCCTAAAGAAAGCAGCCAGAGGTTCAGGCATCCAAACTGGAGAGACGTACGGAAAGCACCTGGCTGTCTCTGTCAGCCTTCGGATGCTGGTGAGCACACAGAGCTTGTCCCAGCCTGCCCCTGTCCCTCACAGGGTTTTCTGCCATTCTTTGTTACAAACAGCCAAAAATACTTCTTTTTTTTTTTTTTTTCCAAAGTCTGATTTCCAGTGAAAACTTTGCAAACAGAAGAATTTGGGATGTGAAAGGATGAAAGACATTTCCCTTTTTCTTACAATATATTTCATCAGTGACAAGAAAAAAACCCCCTTGAATGACTTTCCACTGATCAAATGTGCACAACTTTGCTGCTTATTCACTGCCAGAATCACATTCTTAACAAAGACCCTTTGAACTAACTACACTGCCAAATCTGGATTTCAGTTTTGAAGCAAGGCCCATGTTAGCAGGATGCAGATGCTCTGCAGCAGCCCCGCAGCCCGCCCCCCCTTGCCTTTCTGCACAGCATCATCACAGCATCACAGCATCATAGCTTCACAGCATCACAGCACCATAGCATCACAGCATCACAGCATCACAGC
>JANVCC010000270.1:9250011-9269771 GCA_025345505.1 Todiramphus chloris collaris
CACAGCATCACAGCACCATAGCATCACAGCATCACAGCATCACAGCATCACAGCATCACAGCATCATAACGTCACAGCATCACAGCACCATAGCATCACAACATCACAGCACCAGAGCATCACAGCATCACAGCACCATAGCATCACAACATCATAGCACCAGAGCATCACAACATCACAGCACCATAGCATCACAGAATCACAGCATCACAGAATCACAGCATCACAGAATCATAGAATTGCAGAATCAGAGATTCCTAGAATCATAGAATCACAGAAACACAGAATCACAGATTCATAGAATCACAGAAACACAGAATCATAGACTCACAGATTCATAGAATCATAGAGTCACAGTATCACAGAGTCATAAAATCATAGAATAACAGAATCAGAGATTCATAGAATCACAGAATCATAGAATCATTAGGGGTGGAAACAACCTTCAAGATCATCAAATCCAACCATCTTTATATTTTGACATTGCTGTGTCTCTGGAGATGCATATAGAATCTCGTATAGGTTTTCCTGCCATCATCACAGATATAAAAGAAAATACCTCTTTCTTCCACAGGTTAATCTCTGTCTTTGTCCTCTGCTCTGTACTGAAGAGCAGTGGGTTGATTCCAGCCTTGCTGGACTTTGAGGCAAAATGCACTGAAAACTTGGACCCAGAAATGGCTATGAGATGTGTCTGTTGGCTTGTGTACATTAAGCAACACAGAGTTCTGATGGGGCTTGTAGCGAGGAAGCCTCCCAATTTTCTGCATGCTAAATCTTAAGGCAAGGCCTCAATTTTTTAAAGTGAGGGTGGTGAGACACTGGCCCAGGATGTCCAGGGACATGGTTGATGCCCCATCCCTGGAACCATTCCAGGTGAGGCTGGACAGGGGTCTCAGCACCCTGCTCTAGTTGCAGATGTCCCTGCTCAGGGCAGGGGGTTTGGACTAGATGACCTTGAACGATCCCTTCCAACCCAAACCCTTCTATGATTCATCTACTAAATATTATTAGGACCACTAAACCATGTCCTGAAGTGACACATCCAGACATCTTTTAAACACCTCCAGTGATTCCACCACCCCCCCTGGCAGAGGTGGGGTCTCCTGCAAGCCAGAAGCTGGACCTCATTTCCACCTGGGAAAGGGCAGTTTGAGTGCAGTCTTAGTCCTCAGGCAAGGGTGAAATCTGAGTACGGATAAGGAGAGTAACTCATCCAGGCTGGAGAGCACTCTTGGGCACTTTCTGCAGGACATGGTACTTTCTTGCTTCTACCTCAAAATCTTCTGTAACAAAACTGTGTCCAAAAAACAGCTTCCTCCCCAGAAAAATGGGCCATCGATGCAGCTGTTTGGAGTCCATGAGCTGACAGCCTCCATCTCTGGGCTCGGGGGCAATCACTAAACCTGGCTTGGCTGTTGCTGGGAAAAATGACGTGGTGTCCAGCCGAGCACTCGGGCAAGGCAGACTTGCTGTGTGAGCTGCAGTCACTCTGTGAATGAAGCTGCCTCGCATTCAACAAGCTTTTCTCATGGATTTTTGCCTGTTGAAAACCCTCAGGCTAGGACAGAAATGTCGGGCATTCCCTTTGGTGCTCAGCTCAGCATTTAAGAAGGTACAAGACTGCTCCTGTTGCACAGCTGATTCTTTCTTTCAGTGTTCTTGTCCAAGGAGAGACATGATTTTCTTTCCATGCCATGGAATTCATGCTGGATAGGTATTTTCTTACCTCAGTTCCAGGTATTTTCTAGCCATAAGTTTGCAGTGCATGGGGATTTTTGTTCTCTGTCCAGGTGTTCCCTGGAGTTCAGGAGTAGGTCAAGGACAGGGTTAGGTGCTTCTGCATTGCAGCATATTTGTTTTGAATTCTCTGCTTCCTCTTTGGGAACACCAGGCTATATAAAAGCTGCATGTATTTAGCAGGTCTTGGCTCCTCATTTAGCAAGTACTTAAACACAGGATTAATATTATCATGTTAATTTTTTTTGGTGTTATTAATTGTTCACTGTATAGGGCACGGAGCATTTCTCATACAAAGGGGAACTGAGAAAACTGGAATTGTTCAGCCTCAAGAAGAGAGGGCTCAGGGGGTCTTCAGCAATATGTCTGAATATCTGGTAGGAGGTGCTGAGAAGACAGAGCCTGGCTCTTCTCAGTGCTGCCCAGTGACAGAAAAGGCAACAGGCAGAAACTGAAGCACGGGAAGTATTGAACAAAAGAAAACACTTTTCTGCTGTGGGGGTGGTTGAACACTGGAGCAAGTTGAGAGGTTTCAACATCTTCTTCTTTGGAGGTATTTGAAGTGGACACGACCCTGGGCAACCTGCTGTAGATGACCTGGCTTTGAGCAGGAGGGTTGGGTTATGCAGGCCATGGAGGTCCCTTCCCACCTCAGCTGTTCTGTGGCTTTGGGTTGCTTGTCATCAGGCCAACAGAAGAACCCAAGCTTCATTGTACCAGGTTGTCTTTTGTCAGAAACCACCCTGCATTCCTAGCAGACTCTTTTTGGTCTGATTGCAGCCAAAGATGTATTAATCTGTCTAGAGCCCAGCAGTAGCAGCTCCTCCTTCCTCACTGTTTAAAGCCTCTCCTCAGGATCAGATCATTTTCAACTACAAGTTATCGAAGTCAGTAAGGTCTTGTGAACCACAGCTGTGGACTGTGACTGCTGCAAAATCCTGAACCAAAGTTTTCCACTAAAGAGTTACACAGTAGAAACAGAGAAGCCTCCTTCTCCTGAGACAAGCTCCAGTGGAGACACACATTTCTCAGCCTAGCACCAGAGGAAGCACCCAGCACCCCTCGTGTCAGACAGAGTAAATGCTGACTTCTGGCTTTAGTGTGGGAGCCAGGAACAGCCAGAGCCTCATCTGGAAAGCCACTAACACACCACCAAGAACAAAAAGGTTATCCATCTTGCACCTGTAGGTAGTTTAACAAAAGGCTGCAAATATTGCTTGAATCTGCAGAGTAAAATAATCTTCACCTGAAATGGTGCCAGGTGGTCCCAGGTAACTCGCTGAGATCCCAAACAGATCCCTGTCTGCAGAGATCCCAGCTGCAGAACTTGCCTCCTTTACAAGACACCACAGATGTCAACACATCTGCCATCACATTGCCATTTTACCACACCCATTCCCATGGCTCTCTTTTCTCTCTCTTGCTTTCCTTACCTACTCCTTGGAGCCTGAGAGAGACTAATTACCTGAAATTAACTCCATTAGATGGGGTTTTTTTTTCCCAGTAAATCTGAGCAAAGCCCATCAGGTAAGATGAGCTACCTAAAGAACACACTACCAAAACCGTCAGAAGTAATTACCATAATAGACAAACATTTCTGCATGTTTATTCTTCCGGTCTGAAGTGTGACGATGCTTTTCTGGCTGGGTGTTTGTGAGCGTGATTGGTCTTCCACCACAGTAGATTTTAAAGAACAAATGAGTGCAGTGCACAATATGCTATCAGTCAGCAGTGACTGAATGCAAGAAAAACAGGCATGCAACTCATTATTCCCAGTTAATGAAGATTTTCTTATGGTTTGATAGAAGACATTCTGTAGAGCTTTGAAATCTTTAAAACTAAGCCTTTTTGTCTTTGCTCCTTGCAGAGTTAGGTTACAGGCCAAAATGGCAAAGCATTGGGCAATGTAGTAATTTCTTTCTCTTTGCTGAGCTTTTATTCTGCATTTCTTGGTTTTACATACACAAGCAAGTCTGAAGGGTAGCTTGGCTTTCATGACAAAGAAGTAATTCTTTGGACAGAAGATAAGGTTTTGTTGAGCATTTTGATTTTCTAGTTTCCCTGGCATGATGCTGGTTTTGTCAGTGGTTTTTCTGACTCACGTGAGTAGGGAGACTCTTGCTCTCCATCGGTTACGTGTCTTGGCAAGGGTTAGGAAGCCTCTCGCTGTCAGCACAGCAGTGCTGCTCAGTTCTGCTGGAGAGACACTGCTGTGGTGGAAAGACACAAACTGCACAAACACTTCCAGGACAAGGTCTTAGAGGGGTTGGAGAAATCAAACCGACTGGCTAGAATGAAGCAGAGGAACTATGTGCCCTCATTTCCCCTTCAAAATCAGCACCTTACAGGAGCAGCTCTTTGGGTGAATAACCAGATGGGAAGGATAACTGAGGTGTTTCTTTTCTTTCAGTCTGAAACTTAGATCTGAACAATACACTCGCAGGGTCCCAGCGTGTTTGGGAAGGTTTGGATCGACAGGCACAGGCAGCAGTGAACATTTGCTCTCGTGGTTTCGAAGGGCAGTAGCCAGTGGCTGACACTGAAGGTAGGGGACCAGGTCTGACGGCCCCAGAAGGTCCTTCCCCATCTCTGGGTGGGGTAGGTTAAAACGGGCTAATGGGCTGTAGGTTCAAATAATAACTAGAATAAATTAAAATAAATTAATTTAATCAATTGAAATAGCCAGAACAGGGTACAGAATACAAAACGGAATACAAAAACACTAAATCCAGGGATTCTACGGGTGATTCTAGTTCATGTTGCTCAGATAGAGTGTAACATTCATTTGCTGTCTCTTAGATCTTTCAAAGCCCCGAGGTTACTATGGCACTGGTAGCAGCGCAGAGAGAACTTCCCCTTGTGCTTGCCTGGGAAGCCAAGAGCCACTGAGGTGGAGCAGGAACGAGGGGGAGACTGGGGACAGGGCCACAGCTGCTCCCTCCTGCTCTGGTGCCGTTCTCCAGAGAGCCCCTGGGCTAGTTGTCACAGTTTAGGGGCAGGGTGGCCCCCTAGACCTGTAACAGATGCTCTCTGTTCACCCCCCTGCCTGCCCAGAGGGGAAGGGAAAGGGAATAAGGGAGAGAGACTCAGCCATTAGAAAAGGGAACTAGAACAGCTTCAATGAAAATGAAAATAATAAAAATGGAATATATACCAATCTATACAAAGCCAGTATGGGACCCAACCCCCTGCTGGTAATTCCATCCCCGTCCCCACTGGTGCTGTGGAGCAGGCACCGGGGCAGTCCCAGCCTGGGCCCCGCAGCAATGGGAGCTGTGTTCAGGAGCTGGATTCTGGTACTGGGGTCAGGAACACACCGACTGGGATCGAAGGCAGAACGGACAGAGTCCTCCTTGGGTGCTCCAAGGAAGGAACCAAAGAGGACCCGAGCCAAGCCAAGCAAAGCTGGCAAAGCTGGTCCAAGAGGGGAGAAGAGCCCAGAGACCCCTCGGATCCCTCAGCTCTATGCCAAATATGCCATCCATGGGCTGGGATCCCTGGCTGGGCAGTTTGGGGTCCCCTGTCCTGTCCCCTCCTCCCTGCAGGTGCCACCTTTGGCTTTCTGCACCCCCCAATGTGGTGCCCAGGATCCAGCAGTGGCCTTGGTCTGCACCCCAACCCTTGGTAGTAACTCTAAGCTTGGGGTGTTCTCAGTGCCAGCAGCAGCCACTGCCTGTGAGAACAGGCTGCTGCCTTCAGACAGTGCAGGCAGTGAGAAGAACTGAGCTGAAAAGTCAAAGCACTGACCAGAGTTAGTTCTGTTCTCACTCAAACCAGGACCACTAGTCCTTTCCTCCCAGTCTGTCCCACCTGGTCATTCTGAAGGTTCCCATCTCTTCTAAAACTGGTTGGTTCTGCTTTGTATTCCTCACCACCAGACTCAGCCTGTCTGTCCCCTCCTTGGGCACCCTGAGTGCTGGGTCAGCTGTCTTCTCGAAGGAAACCTGGCTTCTGTGACATTGGCTGTGGTGGCTGATGGTGAGGATGGTTTTAGTTGGTCTTAGATGAGATCTAATCTATGAACAGCACACATACTTCATAGACACCCAAGCTAAACAAGAAGCAGAGGCAGTCAACTTTGGCAATCAACTTTGTTGTCTTTCTTCTTTCAAAAGCCTAGTTTGGAAGTTGTTTGGGTTTGTTTTTTTTTTTTTTTATCCCTTTTTTTAACTTTCAGGTAGAGTCAGGACAATTCCACATTTTATACAGCAGAAAGTAAAGATCCGTGGGTTCCTTCACAAGAACCAACAACAGGTTCTGTCCTTCCTTTCAAAACGTTGTGAACTCTGTTGCCAAGTTGTAACAAACTGATGGCTACTTTTGACAGAGATACTGCACACAATGGGTTCTGACATGAACAATGCCATCACTCATGGGAATGAACTAAATCATCTACTCCAAAGCGTGTCTGTCCCATGGAATTTCGGAAGAACTCCTGGAAAGCCCAAACAAGTCACACTGAAACCTGTGGGATTGATCACCTCCTTCAAGGTAGGGCAGTGCTAATGTGAGCACAGCTTCAACCTGTGTCCTGGTAAACGTGATGCATACAGGGGTGTGCTCTGGATGATGGGGCAGTGAGGTGGATTGGGAACTGGCTGAAGGAAGGAAGCCAGAGAGCTGTGGTCACTGGGACAGAGTCTATCTGGAGGCCTGTATCTAGTGGAGTCCCTGAAGGGTCGGAACTGGGACCAGTACTATTCAATGTATTGGTCAGCGACTTGGAAGAGGGCACAGAGAGCACTGTCAGCCAGTGTGCTGGTGACACCAGACTGGGAGGAGTGGCTGGCACACCAGAGCTGTGCTGCCATCCAGTGAGACCTGGGCAGGCTGGAGAGTTGGGTGGGGAGAAATGTAATGAAATATAACGAGGCAAGTGTAGAGCCTGGCAGCTGGGCAAGAACAACCCCAGGTACCAGTACAGCTTGGGGACTGAGCTGTTGGGGAACAGCACAGGGGAAAGGGACCTGGGGGTCCTGGTGGGCAGCAGGGTGACCATGAGCCAGCAATGGGCCCTTGGGGCCAGGAAGGCCAATGGCAGCCTGGGGTGGGTTAGAAATGTTGTGGTTAGTAGGTGGAGAGAGGTTCTCCTGCCCCTCTACTCTGCCCTGCTGAGGCCACATCTGGAATGGTGTGTCCAGTTCTGGGCCCCTCAGTTGAAGAAGGACAGGGAACTGCTGGGAAGAGTCCAGCACAGAGCCAGAGATGCTGAAGGGAGTGGAGCATCTCCCTGCTGAGGAGAGGCTGAGGGAGCTTGGAGGAGACTGAGGGGTGACCTCATTCATGGTTATAAATACGGAAAGGGTGAGTGTCAGGAGGATGGAGCCAGGCTCTGCTCAGGGATGTCCAATGACAGGAGAAGGGGCAACGAGTGCAAACTGGAACACAGGAGGATCCACATAAATATGAGGAAAAAACTTCACAGTGAGGGTAACAGAGCCTGGCCCAGGCTGCCCAGAGAGGTTGTGGGGTCTCCCATTACCAAATGGAATTAAACTTTCTTTATTTCAGGCAGAATTCCTTTTTACTACCTTATTAGCTATAACTTATTTTGAAGTTTCAGTCCTTCTGACTTGATACACTCATGCTATTATTTTTTACTTGCTTTGAGACAGAAAGCTTTATTTTAGACGATTCCCCACCCAGTTCCAAATCTCAGTTACTAGGATGCTCTTCCCCAGTGGTTTTTCTCCACCTTTGAGTTTTTAATACATTTCTTCAGTCATGGTCACTGCTTTGCCCAATTTTACCCAACAGATGAGCAGTTGTCCATTCTTTTCTGGCTGCAGCTTCCCTTGCACAACTGTAAATTTCTCAATATTAAAATAAATATTTTTTTTTCAGGGTTGTAATTGGGTTAATTTAATTATTGGCCATAATTTCAATGACTTTCACCTTCTCATGGGAGGAGCTCCCCGACTAGACTAGGTCCTCTAGAGAACTGGTCTTTGTGTGCTGAAGGCTGCTCTTTGAACACCACTGTCATCATTTTGCTTTCCTCTTCCTTCCTGACCTTAGAATAACAGACACAATCACTTTGTGATTATTTTTACCCAGATCACTTAAAAAAAAGAGGAGACATTTTGTTTCAACACAGAAACAGTAATTTTATTGGAAATAATCAACAGAACTGAAAAAAGTTTTAGCTCAGTGCTGCACTACGTCTGTTTTATTACAAAACTGCTCTCACTTCAAAGTCCTCCAACTGCAGCAGCTCGAAAGCTGCCAAACAGGTCACAAAAAGCATTTTTTTTCCTAACACACCTTGTGCTAGCAACCCTCCCTTATTAGCTCAAAAGAGGAAGTGGTAAACAGGCTGTGCAGAACTAATTCTGCAGTATCAATGGCAGTCTGGGGTTTTTTTGTCACTCTTTCACTTCATTTCAGTTTATCACTAGGATGACTTAGAGCTTTGCCATCATCCTCCTCCAATTCATTTACCTCTTCCTGTAATTCATCCTCCAGCTCACTGTCTGAGAGTGATTCAGTGTTATCATCCCAGTAATCAGCTTCGTATCTGTCCAGTAAGTATTTCTGGGGTGTAATGTCATCATCAGGAGGATTCCTTATTTTTTTCTTTTTCATTTTCTGTTGAATCTTAGAAAGCTGCTGCTTCTGCTCTTCCGTCCAGGCGATGCTTTCTAGATTTCTTGAAACCTTCAGTCTTTTGTAGTCCATTATCTGTTTATTCAGCAGCTCATGATCAATACCAAAAAGATTAGACCGCATGGGTGAATCTGACGACTGAGTTGCTGAAGAAAGCAGTTCACTGTGGAAAGGAAAACAAATGTTGTGGGTTTTTTTCCCCCGGGTGTATTTTAAGGGGAAATGCTAATTGTGACAACTTGAGTACCACAGAAATAAACTGGAGTTTTCAGTTAGAGTTCATTGATGCATCGTGCTCAGCACCCTGTCTTTCGGTTCAAGAGGAAGAGACACCACAGCACCATGTGTCCAGGGACAACTGCTTTAACGGGAGGAAGCCAACAAAGCAGCTGCATTCCAGATGAATGCTCACACTGCTCAGAAAGCCCCAACATATCCTGGGCTGCATAGAAAGAAACATGACCAAGGGAGGTGATTCTGCCCCTCTACTCCACTCTGGTGAAACCCAACCTGGAGAACTGCATCCAGCAGTGCTGGACCCCCCAGTGTAAGAAAGATATAGACCTGTTGGAGCAAGTCCAGGAGGGCCATGAAGATAATCAGAGGGCTGGAGCACCTTCCCCTATAAAGATAGGCTGAGAGAGTTGGGGTTGTTCAGCCTGGAGTAGAGAAGGCTCTGGGGAGACCTTATAGTGACCTTCCAGTACCTAAAGTGGGCCTACGAGAAAGCTGGGGAGTGGCTGTTTACAAGGGCCTGTTGTCACAGGCCAAGGGGTAACGGCTCTGAACTGAAAGAGGGCAGATTTAGATAAGGAAGAAGGGTTTCACTGTGAGGGTGGTGAGGCAGTGGAACAGGTTGCCCAGAGAGGCTGTGGTTGCCCCATCCCTGGAAGTGTTCAAGGGACTTTCAGAAACCTGGTCTGGTGGGAGATGTCCCTGCCCATGGCAGAGGGCTTGGAACCAGACTATACTTAAGGTCCCTTTCCACTGAAATCATTCTATGAAACTGCTGGTTTCTGGGAAATGGTGTGCATAGGCAACAGTGAGCACTGGACCTGGGAGCCCTAAGGAAGTTAAGACTTCTCCCAGCTCTTCCAAGAAGTGGGAAGCAGCAGCCTGTGCCCAAAACAGTCAGACAGACACATGAATGACAGCGTATGGCAGCTTAAGCTGGACTTAAGTATTTCCACGAGACATAAACGGAGGAAGATGTTAGGTTCCCTGTGGAAAGTCTGGCACAAAAAGCCATTTCTGATTTGCACCTGGTGACCTGCCCTGTGAGACATCAAAACACAAGAAGCACTTCTACCAAGAGGCTGCAGCACACAAGTGCAAGGATGTTGGCTTTCAGAGCATCCAGGCAACAGAATCATTATTCCAACAGCTTGTTCAGCCCTAGCCCTCACAGAAGAATGCCAAGGTAACTTATTTTTTGTCACCGTTGGGAGGTTTGTTAGTAAACTTGTAACTCGTGTATAACAAACCAAACTTACACCAGAAAAAAAGGGGCCAAGTGGAGGAGGACTGCTAAATGTAGCACTTGTTACCTCATGGTAACCTTGCCAGCAAGAAACAAATATGAGTGCTGCAAAAAGGTTTTATAAATTGAGTTATCAGAAACACATCAAGTTTCGAATTCTTAAGAAAGTCTAAAAGTATTTCCCTCAGCAAAGTAAAGATACTAATACCAGAACTAGTAGAGCCTGCAGGTAATGATTCTGAGGATTAAGCTGCTCATTTCTGAGTTCCAGTATCACCTTGTGGGTTAGCTGCCTCTGAAAGCACACACACAGCATGCTGTTCCAAGGGACAATTCAGCCATTCTCCACAGCTTAACAGAGGCCCACTTATAAAAAATAGAAATATTTATTATATACTTTTTTTTTTTTTTATATATAAATAAAAATAAACTTTCTCTTTCCATATTTGCAAACCTGTGGTCTGCAGCAAGGTACCTGTGCACAAAAACCAACAGCAAAACAACCTATGAAAATGCGTCTGCGCTAAAACATGAAAGTAAAGCCATAATAAGAAATATTTTCCCTTAATTTTAATCAATAGGTGTAGCTTTGGTGAAGAAAGCTTAAGTCACAAAATAAAAGAACGTCCTCTACATTTAATTTTGGGGATAATAATGTATTAGTTTTGTTCTGGGCTACTCTGTAGTCTCTTCTGTTAATAGAAAGGCCCAACTGGTCTCTTTAAAAGCTGAGATGCCTTTTACCCTACGACTTCCATAGTCTCCCTCTCCTACTTTTTCTTTCCTTATAAGGCTGAACTCTGAGACAACAACAATGCAGACATCTAATTAAAATATACTTTCTGTCATGTGAAGTAATACCCACCTTAAGCTGGCCAACAGAGATAAAAATGGACACTTGTACAATTCTGATTCAAAAAACCCACCTAGAATCATTTTGAGACAAAGTTTCTTCTTCTTCAGGAGGTCCAAAATCAGCAATAGACAATAACTTCTCAACCTGTCAACACAAGAAGACAATACACCTTGAAGGTCCTGTATTTCATTTACTTTGTTCACACATACACAAGGCACAGACAAGCATCTAACAGCAAATATTATCTATATACTTGGAATATTTATCAAAACCATTTCAAAATAGCCCTTTCCTCCATTTACATGGAACTGCTTCTACTTCTTGCACGGGGAGTTTCTTTCAAAGAGTGTAACGGGTGGGTGAGAAGCTGGCCATGAGCCAGCACTGCGTGCTCACAGCCCAAAAGGCCAGCCATACCCTGGGCTGCATCAGGAGAAGGGTGGCCAGCAGGTCAAGGGAGGGGGCTCTGCCCCTCTACTCTGCTCTGGAGAGACCCAACTGGAGAGCTGCATCCAGCTCAGGAGTCCTCAGCACAAGAAAGACATGAAACTGCTGGAGCCAGTCCAGAGGAGGCCATAAAGATGGTTCCAGAGGGCTGGAGCACCTCTGCTGTGAGGCCAGGCTGAGAGAGTTGGGGTTGTTCAGCCTGGAGAAGAGAAGGCTCTGGAGAGACCTTATTGTGGCCTTCCAGTACCTAAAGGGGCCTGTAAGAAAGATGGGGAGAATCACTTTAGTGGGGCCTGTTGTGCCAGGACAGGGTTAATAGCTTGAAACTGTGGGGGTGGTGAGACCCTGGCCCAGGTTCTCCAGGTTGGTGGTAGAAGCCCCATCCCTGGACATACTCAAGGCCAGGTTGGTCAGGGCTCTGAGCAACCTGCTCTAGTGGAATCTGTCCCTACTCACTGCCTGGGGCTGAATTAGATGCTCTTTAAAATTCCCTTCCAACCCAAAGCATCTAAGAGTCTTTGATCCAAGAATTCCTACAAAGGTTTCTTGCATTATGTACATTCTGAAAGTTGGGTAGGAAGTGTGATATACGTAATCTTCTGTTTATTTGATCTTTAGTCTTGCAAATCCTTTTTCATTACACCCCTACACTGAGATTTTTTTTCACTTCTTCCCCTTCCTGCAAGCTTTCATTTCTATTACATGGAAATACTGAGTTCCCAATTCCTTTTTACATGGCACCTAACCAGTAAATGCTACAAAATTAGTATATTCAGTGCTTATAGACTGTGCCTAATCGTGAAAATTTTGTCATTTTAGATTTTTATTCCTACTTTTCTTTACATTACTTCCCTTCTAATTCAATGTATCATTCTATGAGTAGAATTGGATGGTCCTCCCCTGTCTTCAAATATTAAAAATGAGGTTCAACTACATTATTTCAAGCCCTGTTATTCAAATCTGTGAATTACACAAACCTGATGATCTGCAAAGCATGAAAAGATGATCCACCAAAGGGCTTCCCAGTGACATCCACTGGCAGAAGCTATACAAGGAGGGTTTTCTCTCCTCTTGTGTGATTAACTTTCTTGATGCCCAGGCAGTGAACTTGAAGAAAGGCAGTGCAGGGATTTTCCTCTTCAAAAAGAGCAAGTGGTCATTTTACAAGGTTTGAGAAGCAGTGATTAATGGAACAGGTTCCACAGTAGCAGACCTGAAAGGCAGGACCTGCAGGAGCAGATATTTGTGGCTCCATCCAGGTATGTAAATAACAGAGTAAAGGTAATGAAAAAGTGCTTCTGTAATCACTGGTTACTTACTGCACAGAATTTCTCCTGTTGATCAGGGGAACATTGTAACCAATACAAACAGCTTTCAGAAGTGCTTAGTTAATCTCTGTTCTTGTGCTTTTTGCTGGTGCTAATGCAGGTGAAAAACACTTGCACTATACTGCCATCAGACACACAATTCTTCTGACCACTGAAAGTTCAAGGGCCTGAAGTTCTGGTTACGCCTGCCAGCTCTGCTGCTACACACTGCGTGAGCCCCTACCTCACTAACAGCAATCCACATCAACAGCTTGAGACATTCCCAATGGAATTCCACTCACTGGTGTCATCTTTCTCTTCTGGAATCATCACTATTTAAGAGATCTCACTTCGCAGTCCTAACGACAGCAAATTCCTGGAACACATCATTATTCTAGGAATATTTCACCTAGTTAAAACTACCAACATCACACCAGGCAACAGACAACTGCCTACTCCATATTACTCCTTAAAACTGCAGTTTCATTTTTTAGGATTTCTTTATGGGCCTGATGATCTGGCCTACAAGCTTCTCTGAAATCTTCAGAAATGTTTATAGTAGTGTCAAAAATAAAGTTCATGAGGTGATAGCTACAAGGATTCCTTTACATTTTATGTAAGCATCAGTCTTACTCAACACTCTTTGTTAGAATGCTTGGGAACATGAAGACGAAAGGGTATAGACAAGGACTGATTTTTCATGCAGACTGACAAAGCATCCCTCTGTATTCCTAAGCATTATGGGATGTTAAGTCACCATGTTTGCACATCTTTATGTTTGTACATTGAGTCAAAGATTGCAATTACCTCTTTTACAGCTGCAGCTTCTTTGTCTTTTACAAATACTACTGGGGGTACATTTCCTAGAATCTGCTGACTCGTCAGAAGATACCTGGCAAAAAATACCACAGCGTTAACGCGTACGAGGAAGAGTACAGCACCTCCAGGACAGATGAAACAAGTCAGCAGCACTACGGAGAATTTAAGGATCTGATTTGCAGAACTTGCACTCTGATGGGTACCCATCAAGTCAGTGCCAATCACTGCAGAAGCCCAGCTCTGAAAGTGTAACACACACACGCTTCTAGCTGCAGATCCCACTGAGAACTGACGATGCCAGATTTGCTCCCTGGGCACACGAGCTGGCACATGTCTTTCCCCAGGTCATTTGGCTTTCTTATTCTCACTGTAGGGGTGACAGTAGTGAGGGACAGAGCCACCACAGCAAGGCAAGACCACCAGTCCTAAATGCTAGCTGCAGAATGACTGACAGGCTTCCCCGCCCTCTTCTTCCCAGGCAGCAACATTACTTCTTGAAGAGCAGAAGATGGTGGGAGTAGAAGAAAGCATTGTGCATGAGCACCAATTACATAGTCTAGGGAAACAGAGGGGAAGGAAATGGTTCTACAAGTATGATTTGTTGCCACCTTCCCCATGAGGTGAAGTCCTGATCCTCCAGTGGGCTGGCTGGATACTAGAGGGTAAGCCAAGGAAAGAGGGAGAGACAAAAATCTCTAGGGTGTTCTTAAAACCCACTGAACCCTCTGCCAAAAATGGTTAAAAGCAGCACAATATACAGTAACATCCAGACTTTTTTTTTTTGGTATCAGCATTGTGAAGAATTTCTGTAATATCACCCTTTGGACCCTTCTGGGGGTCTGAATTGTCCCTAGAGATCAGAACTGCCCCGTGACTCCGTAAGGAGATACTTGTGATAATTGCCAGTCCTCTTGTGCAGCCTCATATTCCTGCCTGCTGTCATGCACAGCATGCCCAGCCCACCACCACTACTAGGGAAACCTCATCCAGACTTTTTTTCTGCTCAGCCCAGTCCATTCCTAGGAAAGCACAGAAGGCAAACAAGCCAGCTGTGCTCCAGCAGGAGAATGCACAGCTGGCCTGACACAACCATCCTCCCCGGTGAGGCTCATCACAGGAGATGCTCTGACTCCAAATATCTACAAAACTTAAGGACTGCTAAAAGATCAGATACAGATTGTTAGAAATACTTCAGAAATGGTAGTAGCACATGGCTGGGAATTGATGAAGTGCCTGTTTATCCCACAGCGGTACCGTATACGTGGAGCAGTCTTCCGCAGCACACTCTCAACATAACTTTCTTCCTCCATAGTAGCAGCAGGATTCCAGTACACACGGCATGCTGAGAAGTTTGATGCCAGGGACACCTGCAAAAAGACAAGTATTTCTTTAAAATTACATATATACACACCCCTTCATATACAACAAAGTCTCCAATTCATGAATAACCAAACAGTGACCCAAACTGGATTTGTGAATTCCTAGAATCTCTTCCCATATCTCTGCTCTTAAGAACCATAATTACACAGTGTCTTTATAGAGGTAGAGTTTAAAACCAAGTAAGATTGACATTCAGTACCTGAAAGGGCTTTCTTTATTTAGGCAGATGAGTGTCTCATCTCCCCTTCAACTGAACTGAACAGAGGAGCAGTCTGCCACTGTCTGCGTGTTACTGACAGTGCTGCATTTAGTCAATGAGAGGGTGCTACCACCAGAAGTAGTCCAGAGGGACAGTTTATGGCATGCTGCTTTGGAATACAGATGGAAGTGTAAGTTTCCACTAAAGAAGGACCTGTCACCCTGCCTGGTTTGTTGTCACACAGAGTTTGGCTTTGATAGTGATGGAAAAGAGGACACTCTCCATGACAAGATGGCCCAACTACTGGACGAGGGAGAGGCTGTGGATGTGGTCTGCCTGGACTTCTGGAAGGCATTTGACACTGTTCCCCATGGATTTCTAATGGAAAAACTGGTTGCTCATGACCTGGATGAGAACAGGATCTGCTGGGTCAAGCACTGCCTAGATGGACAGGCCCAGAGAGTAGTGGCCAATGGTACTAAATCCAGCTGGAGGCAGGTCACAAGTGCTGTTCCTCAGGGCTCAGTGCTGGGGCCCTTTCTATTGAACATCTTTATTGAAGATCTTGATGAGGACATAGAGTCTATCACCAGTAAACTGGCAGATGACACCAAGTTAGGCAGGTGTGTCGGTCTGCGTGAGGACAGAGAGGCTCTCCAGGGAGACTGGGATAGACTGGATCACTGGGCACTGCTAATGGTGTGAGTTTCAACAAGGCCAAGTGCCAGGTCCTTCACTTGAGCCACAACAACCCCATGCAATGCTACAGGCTTGGGGCAGTGTGGTTGGAGAGCTGTCTGGCAGAGAGGGAGCTGGGGGTTATAACAGACAGGGGAATGAACAGGAGCCAGCAGAGTGCCCAGGTGGCAAAGAAGGCCGAGGGCATCCTGGCCTGGATCAGAAACAGTGTGAGCAGCAGGAGCAGGGAGGGGATTGTCCCCCTGTGCCCAGCACTGGTGAGGCCTCACCTCGAGTGCTGTGTCCAGTTCTGGGCACCTCAGGACAAGAGAGACCTCGAGGTGCTGGAGCGGGGGCAGAGGAGGCAACGAAGCTGGGCAAGGGACTGGAGAAGAGATCCTATGAGGAGCGTTTGAAGGAGCTGGGCCTCTTTAGTTTGAGGAAGAGGAGGCTGAGGGGAGACCTCATCACTCTCTACAGCTCCCTGAAAGGACATTGGAGAGAGGCTGGTGCTGGGCTCTTCTCTCAGGTAATTAGGGACAGAATCAGAGGGAATGGCCTCAAGCTGAAACAAGGTAGGTTTAGAGCAGACACTAGGAAAAAATTCTTCACGGAAAGAGTGGTGAGATACTGGAACAGGCTGCCCAGGGAGACAGTTGAGTGGCCATCCCTGGATGTGTTTAAGCATCACTGAGATGTGGTGCTGGGGGACATGGTCCAGGGGTGCACTTGTAGAGTAGGGTTAATGGTTGGACACGATGACCCCAAGGGTCTTTTCCAACCCAAATGATTCTGTGATTCTGTGACACTGTAATGTGAGAGTCTCTCCAGCTCCAAAGCCTGCTGGGAACCTCCAATGCCTGAACCTCTAGCTCACCACCAGACAATATTCACATCTGTCATGCATGGTGCCCAAGGGCTGAAGCACATGAGAGACACTAACAATCTTCCTGAAGAATAAACTTCTGAAACACAAACTGGATTTTGAAAACTTTCTGTAACCGCCGTTCATCGCAGCCAGCAGTGTCAGCAGGTTCTCCCCGAGAGAGTACACTCAGCAAACTTCTAACAGCCTGTCTGGCTCAGCTGAAGGAATCAGCTGAGGAAGGAGGAGAAAAGATAAACTACCCATTTGAAGGCACAGTTCAGAGGTCATCTAATCCAGAAACCAACTCTTCAAACAAACAGATGTCCAGATACATCAGCAGAAACAGACAACTCCATCAGAGTTCCCAGGAGTGGAAACTGCTCCACAGTCTGCTGTTGACAGAGAAACTTTCCTAAGGGAGAATGGACTGTCCCCAAAAAGCAAAGTAGATACTGACTTTCTCCAAATAACTCCTCCTGCAGGAAACCCACCACTCATTAAAAATACTGACTGTGACCATTAACTGTCTTCTTTCTACTGCAGGATCAACCTGCCCCACCTCCCACACTGAGTCTGGTACAAGCACATAAACCACCCTAGCCAACACAAGCCATCTCTTCACCACCACATGAATAATGTTATCAAGTGGATGAAAGTCTGATGTCTCAGGCCTGAAGCTTCACTCTTACCTGTATTACCATTATGTCATTTTATCTTTGGGTACCTAAAAAAATGAATTCTGATGGATTGCAGAAAACCTACACCGTTTTCTTGTGATAATGAAAGGAACGCTATCAGACCAGAATCATCTCAAGAGTAAATCAGGACCGAGCCTCGAGCACGTGCCAATGCAGCATCAACACTGATGCAGCTCTAATACAATCTGTACTGTGTTTAGAAGAAAACTGTTCTGTTCCCTCCCTCATAAGTTAATTTGCAGCCATGCCTCCTGAAAGTACTGGGGCTTGCCTACACCAGCCAGTATTTTTATGTGCAGACACAGCACCTGAGACAAGCAATTGTCAAAGCCCTAGAGAGACAGAGATACCTACAAAGGACGCTGCACATACAGAGCCAAAAGATTCATCTTGCCCACGTAATTTTAATCACTTGCCTGACAACAGAATGAATTCAGCTGGCAAAAGCATCTTTCAGTCATAAATGACAAACCCCTTGTCACAGATAGAGCTACGAGGTGCATGCTTCTGACTAAAAAGCTAAGTCCATCAAGCTTTTAAGGCAAACGTAGGTATCATTTAATCCTAACAAAACAGCAAATATAGAAGAAAAAAAAAAAACAAACTACAGACAACTAACAAGCATGTGGAGAGTATCTTACAGTTCCCAAATCAGAGCTTTAACATCCCTTTCAAACCCACAAATTACGACAACACTATCAGGTACAAATGCCACTTCTGGAACCTTGCCTGCCAATGCCATTTTCTTAGGCTTGCCTTTTGGTTTTCTTGAACTAAGCTCACACCCCATTGAGGCCTTCTGCCTGTGTCATGATGCTGGTGAAGGACACAAGGAGGTAACAACTCTCACACAGCTGCATGAAGAAAAGACTCTTATGTTAGAAAACCCAGGCTCCTCCTGAAAGGACAAGGTGGACAGTACATGTCTCTAACAGAAGAGTCATACCAGAAGTAGCACCACTGAGCTGGCCTAAGCTGCATTTGCATCACAGTGGCAAAGCTCTGCTGAGGCAGGTACAACAGTGGCAAAGTTCTCCTAGCACAGGTGAATCCACAGCCTCATCTTGTTGTCCTCTGCCATATTAAAAGCAATGTAGTCAAACTCCTCCTGCCCACATCCCAACACCCAGGGGAGCTCCTCTGCCCTGCCGTGCTGACCTCAGCGGGTAGTCAGAGCAGCTCAACACGAGCTGCAGCTCTGGCACTTGCCTTGCAGATTTCCAGCTTGAGATCATAAAATTCTTGACTAATTTCACAGGTCGTCATCATCTCTGTCAGAGATTTATGAATGAGATTATTCAAGACTCTGCGGCGTATGTTATCTTCTTTCCTAGTTTTAGTCTGGTCATCCATTACAGAGGCCAAGTTGGTTGGTTTATACATCTTTAAAAAAAATAAAAAACACCACATTAATCACTAGGTACAAGCTTGTATTAAGCAGTTATATACAGTCCTGTGCACTCTACTAAGTATGCTCTTAAAATGCCATTTTATTGCAGCTGTCATGGCTTTATACAGGTCTTATGTATTGGGTGCTTCAAGAAAGAATATTTCTGTTCACAAAATCTTTAACCTTCATGTATTACAGTCAAGGCTTCCTAGTTCCTTTACTGTTTGGTAGCAAGTTATACAGCTCAATAAACCATCTTTCTAAAACACAGCATGTATTAACTGGAAAGCATCACTAGCCTGAAAAACAAACATAAAAACTTTTTTTCTGTAGAAGTAAAATTACACTGGTATACAGAAGTTTTAACCTGAGCTAGTTCTGTGCTATGGGCTCAAGAGTGTGCAAGAGAGCATTGGTGCTGGTGCAGAGGAAAGTCCAGCACAGAAGAGGAATTAGCCATTGGGAGCTTCTCTCAAACAGCAATCCTGGCATGTCATAGTGAAGCTGAAGTCCTAGAGCTTGTTCAGAAAATTCTGCTATTTCTCCACCAGAAAACGCTTCTCCCGAAGTTAGACACAATGGCAGAAGCATAAGTTTGTTCCTCCTAGCACAGATAAACACATCACCTTAAATTTTGCACTTACCATTTTGGATCCCAGGGTAGGGCTGTCATACCAAAACTTCTTTCTTTGGGAAAAAAGGTAAAGGAAACAGCTTTTATCTTTCAGCAGCTCACAGAAACAAGAGATTCCCTGTGTAACTACAAGGCCACCTGCCCGAAGGGACGAGACAAACAGCCGGCTTGTCAGTGCCCGCAGCGGTTACGGGCTGGGCTGCGGGGAGTAGCATCCCCAGCCATGGCCGGACCCGCAGCTGGCGGCCGGGGAGAGAACCACCCGCGGGTTTCTCTGCAGATGGGGGGAACCAGAGCCCCCGGCGGGGGCTGCTCCCTCCCCACGCCACCGGGAACCTGGAGCGCCAGAGCCCCTTTCACAGCTTCACCCGCCGCCCACAGACCGGCCCGACACGGGTCTGGGAGGGCCTGTGCGGGTCTGGGAGGGCCTGTGCGGGTCTGGGAGGGCCTGTGCGGGCTGCGGCCCCGCCTGCGAGGCGCACGGTGCCCAGGCCGCAGGCAGCCCCGGCGGGAGGCCCACCCCGGCACTGCCCCCTCAGCCCGGCGGAGGCAGCGCAGGCCCGGCACCCGCTCGGCCGCGGCCGCCTCACCGCGCAGCGAGGCCCGGCCCAGCCGGAGGGCCCGCCGGCCTGCCCACCCTACCCGGCCCGGCCTGCCC